>LBNU01005279.1:114891-127596 GCA_014162995.1 Artemisia annua | reverse complement strand
GAAATTTGAAAGAAATATTCTGATAGTTTATATTAGGTGATTAAGAATAGTGGCACAGAGTAAGTTGATCCCTCTCACAACGCTATGGTATACTACTTTGCTATGAAGGTACTGTGAGAGATAATTTTCTGTTTTTATTTATGAGATCATAATTCATGACACTTGAGAGATGGAGGAGGTAATCCAAACACTATGTGTGAGGTGCTAGTGTATGATCTTCAGTGCTTATTACTCGCATTAGGGTCGAATGATAAATTTGGTTGTAATTACTTTTATATTTGTGTTAAATGACCCCTAAAAACTCATATTTTGTTGGAGATAAAAGCTTATTTTGCTTGAGGACAAGGCAAATCTCGAAGTGTAAGCCCCGGGGTAATTTGATGAGCCACGAAAAGCGTGTACCCGTTTTAAGGGTATTTAAGCCCTAAATAGCTCGAGTAACACGTGTGATCAAACTATCTGCCCTATAATCGTTCCTTTTGTCATTTTAGCGTACTTTTGGCAGAAGAATTCTGAAAACAATGCTGAAATTTGGACCGTTTTTGGAGCATGAAAAGTGAAGAAAATGACAAAGTCCTCGCAAAGAAGCTGGAAACTCCTAGCCTGCGGCGTTTAGAGGTCACAAAGTGACGCCGTCAGCCAACAATCGGACCAAAGGAGTGAAATCAGATTACACTAGAGCCCTAATGAACGAAAACAAGATGTTTCAACCTGACGGCGTCAGGTGTTAGAGAAATGTAGCGCGTCAGCGTGTTAACTTAAAGAAGTGAGGCCCAGAGCAAAAATGAAAGAGTGCAACGCGCTCAAGAAGTAGGATGGGGAGAGACTCTAGGCCATCCGAGAACCCTAATGACGGCGAGATGACGGCGTTAGAACCCATAACCTGACGCCGTCAAAATGTAAAATCTATATATACTTTTCTATTTTTCATTCATTAGGGTGGAACTTTTGGTACAAGTTTGGAAAAAACCCTAAAGACGAATTTGGCTGTATTTTCAAGGGTTTTTCACCCTTGAATCCCTCATGTTCAATTAAAGATAAGTCCTCACTTAAATTAATCAATATGTCTATGTGTTGGTTAATTATATCTTATGCTTGTCTTTCAATTAACATGCTAGGCTAGTTTTTTCTTGTGTTTGCTTAGATCTAATGAAACCTAACTATTAATTATTGGTTGATTGGTGTGTTATTACTTTGTTGGGATGAATGTTTTATCAATGTTAGGCTTAAGAAAACTGGCAATACTCCTTTATGGTAACATGCTTGAACGTCTTAAGAAACATGTAACTAATGCGTACTAGGTTATTAAGGTAGTATTTAACGCATGAGCCACTGTTTACAATCCCTATGATTATGTGTACGCATAGTTGTAGGAGGAGATAAGAGCTCATAGAATTGGGGAGATATGTACGACACCCCATGAATTGCTAAGGAATACACCCGTCGTCCACACAAGTAATACATACATCAATTAACCGGTAAAAGATAGTTAGGGAGTAAGGAAATCTAAGTAAACACATTTGTCTCCATATAAGTTTTCACAACCACAATAGTTTAGTTATTTTATTTTTATTGCAATTGTAGTTTCTGGGTTAGTTGACTAGCAACTAATTCCGCCCACTCCTCCAATACCCGAGATTTTACTTGCTTTCCATAAAATATAAAAATACAAAAATAATCTTCCTTCACCTTTAGACCTTTTAGAGTAGTTTTTCTATCCTAACGAACACTATTCCCTGTGAGAGAACGATCAATCCCCTGTACTTACCACTACACTATACTACACCGACCAGGTACACTGCCTGGTGGGATTGCAAGCTTCTCAAGATCCCTTGAGAGGTAAAACCTGTTGCGTGGTCGCAATCCCACGTCATCAGTTCTTATAACTCAGTAATGGAATATGATAATGATCTCAATGGCTCTTAACAAGTGATAAGTTGTTTTCTTCAAAATAACGTTTCATCAGTTGATGTTTGTGATTCAAGACTTATGTCTGCTAGTATTTAAATGAGTGGTTAACAAGTCTAAGTACTAGTTGCAATATTTTTTTGGGTAAAAGGGATTTTTCACCCTCGTAAAATTCATTACACCAAAAACATTGAAGTACAAAGGATGAGGGTGACATCCCTCATCTCAGTCCCTTAGGACACTAGTTGCAATATTTCAAACTCTTATTTTCTATTTCAATACAAAAGCGATTTCTCCTTCAATTGATCAACATACATAGACATATGTTGAAAATCATAAAATACTAGCCAAATCTTTCGACCCTTTTCAAGTAGTAATTATAATCAAAGAGATAAACAATAGTGACAAGTTTAGAACACAACAAAGTTGCGACATAAACAAGAAATCAACAAGAGATCATAACCGTAACCAAACACTTTATTATATTAACATATCCAAGCAACCATAAGGAGTTTAGCCTACAATGGCTTTAATAATCATGCTTACAGTGGTAATATTGTACGAAATGATCAACATACTTTCTGAATTAATGTAATGAAGAAGCTACCGTCACTAGCGATCACCACAATTAATATCGAGATAGTATTACAACGCTTTTAGAACTTTGATTTAATTTCTATCACCCCAATGATTGAAACACGAGATGGATGTTTATCAGAGCTTTGTTGGTTGTTGGGAGGAGTGTTGGTGTGTAAAATGAGGCGAAATGAGGCTCTATTTATAGGCAGAGGTTGACTGGCCAGGCACTGAAGTACGCCGCTGATGAACAAAAGATCGGCGTGTTTCTCATAGAAGATCAGCGCACTTGGTAATAAACAAAGGCGACCTTCAAGAGTTTTATTGGGGCCAAAGGGTCATTAATAGAGGCTGAAGGTCGGCGTGCTTGAGATATAAAATCGGCGTGCTTTGCTTGACTTAACTTAGATTATTTGGTTTTCTGCTCGTCCCCGTAATCGGCGTACTTAAGATAAAAGCTCGGCGCTCTTTTGTCCTGGAATAGGCTTTATCATAAGATTATCTTGAATTTGCACATTTTGCCTTGGCTAGTGAAGATCTTTGTCTAGATGACCTGCAACGTATTTTCATGCAATTAAGTATCGAAAGTCCTTATAAATCATATAGAAACTAACAAATAACGCTATATAAAATATGTATAATTCGAGCGTCATCAAATCCCTCTACACTTAGCTATTGCTTGCCCCCATGCAATGTAAGCGACAAAACAGATTAAAGCTTTTGAAAGATAAATTCATGAAGGAAAATTATTTGTTAGAGACAAAGATATTTCATATATGGCATCAATACACACTAGATCACCTAACATAGGATTTATTTAAATTCACACAATTTCGCTCAATAGGGTGATTATATGGGAACACTCAATTTGCACAGACATAAATCAAGAAAACTACCATAGGCTTGTACAAGATACGTAAACGTTACCGTTGCGGCGTGAGCACCAGACAAATATATCAAAAGAAGGCAAAATAAGGCTTATTTTGTTTCAGGGATAAAGGATAACTTGGGTGTTTGTGTTTGAGAGATATAACAGCCATATTGATTCACTAAACAATACTATCGCTAGCCATCATCACTTTATTATATATTTTTTCTTTAGGCATATACATTTTTTCTTTGCCATTATTCATTATCATTTTTTCTTCTTTTTTTTCTTTTTATACCACTAGCGGCTAGCAAATAGAAAGATAATAGCAAAAATGCTTCGATATACTTTATTTATTTTCGGCTGATTATAAGCGGTAATTTGTGTTACGGGATAAGGATAAGGTTGATTTTGGTGGGTATTTTGCCTTTTCGTCATCTATATTCGTCTATAAATTAACCTCACTGCGATTTAGTAAACGATATACATGCACAAGTTCTAGAGTTAAAATGAATTACCGGCACACTCATATATCATAAAACAGGAAGTGCAAAAATGCTATACACTTCATGTAAAGGCTAAGAATATTCTCACAATTTAATGGGGTTGTACTTTGTGCTAGATGTGTATTGATATGCCTTGCATTTTTTTTTGTCAAAATAACGTTTCATCAGTTGATGTTTGTGATTCAAGACTTATGTCTGCTAGTATTTAAACGAGTGGTTAACAAGTCTAAGTACTAGTTGCAATATTTTTTTGGGTATAAGGGATTTTTCACCCTCGTAAAATTCATTACACCAAAAACATTGAAGTACAAAGGATGAGGGTGACATCCCTCATCTCAGTCCCTTAGGACACTAGTTGCAATATTTCAAACTCTTATTGTCTATTTCAATACAAAAGCGATTTATCCTTCAATTGATCAACATACATAGACATATGTTGAAAATCATAAAATACTAGCCAAATCTTTCGACCCTTTTCAAGTAGTAATTATAATCAAAGAGATAAACAATAGTGATAAGTTTAGAACACAGCAAAGTTGCGACATAAACAAGAAATCAACAAGAGATCATAACCATAACCAAACACTTTATTATATTAACATATCCAAGCAACCATAAGGAGTTTAGCCTACAATGGCTTTAATAATCATGCTTACAGTGGTAATATTGTACGAACTGATCAACATACTTTCTGAATTAATGTAATGAAGAAGCTACCGTCACTAGCGATCACCACAATTAATATCGAGATAGTATTACAATGCTTTTAGAACTTTGATTTAATTTCTATCACCCCAATGATTGGAACACGAAATGGCTGTTTATCAGAGCTTTGTTGGTTGTTGGGAGGAGTGTTGGTGTGTAAAATTAGGCGAAATGAGGCTCTATTTATAGGCAGAGGTTGACTGGCCAGGCACTGAAGTACGCCGCTGATGAACAAAAGATCGGCGTGTTTCTCATAGAAGATCAGCGCACTTGGTAATAAACAAAGGCGACCTTCAAGAGTTTTATTGGGGCCAAAGGGTCATAAATAGAGGCTGAAGGTCGGCGTGCTTGAGATATAAAATCGGCGTGCTTTGCTTGACTTAACTTAGATTATATGGTTTTCTGCTCGTCCCCGTAATCGGCGTACTTAAGATAAAAGCTCGGCGCTCTTTTGTCCTGGAATAGGCTTTATCATAAGATTATCTTGAATTTGCACATTTTGCCTTGGCTAGTGAAGATCTTTGTCTAGATGACCTGCAACGTATTTTCATGCAATTAAGTATCGAAAGTCCTTATAAATCATATAGAAACTAACAAATAACGCTATATAAAATATGTATAATTCGAGCGTCATCAAATCCCTCCACACTTAGCTATTGCTTGCCCCCATGCAATGTAAGCGACAAAACAGATTAAGGCTTTTGAAAGATAAATTCATGAAGAAAAAATATTTGTTAGAGACAAAGATATTTCATATATGGCATCAATACACACTAGATCACCTAACATAGGATTTATTTAAATTCACATAATTTCGCTCAATAGGGTGATTATATGGGAACACTCAATTTGCACAGACATAAATCAAGAAAACTACCATAGGCTTGTACAAGATACGTAAACATAACCGTTGCGGCGTGAGCACCAGACAAATATATCAAAAGAAGGCAAAATAAGGCTTATTTTGTTTCAGGGATAAAGGATAACTTGGGTGTTTGTGTTTGAGAGATATAACAGCCATATTGATTCACTAAACAATACTATCGCTAGCCATCATCACTTTATTATATATTTTTTCTTTAGGCATATACATTTTTTCTTTTCCATTATTCATTATCATTTTTTCTTCTTTTTTTTCTTTTTATACCACTAGCGGCTAGCAAATAGAAAGATAATAGCAAAAATGCTTCGATATACTTTATTTATTTTCGGCTGATTATAAGCGGTAATTTGTGTTACGGGATAAGGATAAGGTTGATTTTGGTGGGTATTTTGCCTTTTCGTCATCTATATTCGTCTATAAATTAACCTCACTGCGATTTAGTAAATGATATACATGCACAAGTTCTAGAGTTAAAATGAATTACCGGCACACTCATATATCATAAAACAGGAAGTGCAAAAATGCTATACACTTCATGTAAAGGCTAAGAATATTCTCACAATTTAATGGGGTTGTACTTTGTGCTAGATGTGTATTGATATGCCTTGCATTTTTTTTTATCAAATTCTAATATAGAACCTAAAAATTTTTAAAAATTTATAGAGCAAGCAATAATGTGAAATACGCTCGACTTATCCTATTTGTCCTCCCTCCACACTTAAGTTGAGCATTGTCCCCAATGTGAAAGACTGAAAAATAAAATAAAAATAGGATAATCGAGAAAAAGGATCGAAACTTCCCGGGGCTATCGGAGGAAGTTGATATAGTAGACTTGTCAGCAAGCATCCATATATTTTCATAAAACCTGCAAAAATAAACAAACACACAAAAATATTTTTGGGGTTTTTTCTTTTCTTTTTTTTTCTTTTATTTTTTTTTTTGTTTTTTTAACCATAATAAG
Organism: Artemisia annua; assembly: GCA_014162995.1. Taxonomy (NCBI): domain Eukaryota; kingdom Viridiplantae; phylum Streptophyta; class Magnoliopsida; order Asterales; family Asteraceae; genus Artemisia; species Artemisia annua. The sequence continues at coordinate 121,189 of LBNU01005279.1, read as the reverse complement.
GCTATAATGCCTCCACACTTAAATAGAAAACACGGGTTGCCTCCCGAGAAGCGCTTGTTTTTCAAGGAGTCTTAAGCTAGACTCACAAGTACGTATTGTTTTAAGTTTTATGGAAGAAGGGAGTTAGTTCCGCCCTTCGATCATTGTAACTTTCTTCTTCATGATATAGTTTAAGTCTGTGGCCATTTACAATAAAAGTTTTATCATCTTTTCCATATAATTCTACATATCCGGATGGATATTGGTGTTTTACCATGTATGGTCCAAGCCAACGTGATTTTAATTTCGGTTGTTTGAATTTATATTTTGAATGAAATAGTAGTACTTTGTCTCCTTTGTTGAATTCTTTACGGATTTTAAGTTTTCAATCATGCCAGATTTTGGTTCTTTCTTTGTATAGTATAGAATTTTCATAAGCATGTAAACGGAATTCATCTAACTCATGTATTTGAAACATACGTTTTTCTCTAGCAGCTATCAAGTCGGTATTACAATTTTTAAGTGCCCAATATGCACGATGTTCAATTTCTAGTGGTAAATGACAAGCTTTTCCATATATTAATTTATAAGGTGTTGTTCCCGTAGGTGTTTTGTATGCTGTGCGGAAAGCCCACAGAGCGTCATCCAATTTTTTAGACCAAATAGCAGCATTGTCTTTTACAGTTTTTTCAAGGATTCTTTTTAAGACTCTGTTTGTGTTTTCTACTTGACCACTAGTTTGAGGATGATATGATGTCGAAAAATGATGGTTTACACCATACTTCTTCAGTGCTTTTTCCATCATTTGATTACAAAAATGTGTTCCTCTGTCGCTGATTAAAGCTTTTGGGACTCCAAAACGGCAGAAGAGTTTTTTAAGAAATGTTATAACTACTCTTGCATCATTAGTTTGAAGAGCTTGGGCTTCTGCCCATTTTGAAACATAATCAATAGCTACCAGTATATATTCAAACTTATGGGATTTTGGAAAAGGTCCCATGAAATCTATACCCCATATGTCAAATATCTCACATACTTGTATATATTTTAGAGGCATTTCATCACGTTTTAATATATTTCCAATTTTTTGACATGCATCGCAAAGTTGTACTAAGGTTTGAGCTTCTTTGAATATTGTTGGCCAATAAAAACCAGGTTCTAGTACTTTTCTAGCCGTAACTGATGGTCCATAATGTCCTCCAGTTGGTCCATGATGACAAGCATCCAGAATTGATCGGGTTTCAGGTCCTGCCACACATCTTCTTATGATCCCATCAGGACATATCTTAAAAAGATGTGGCTCTTCCCAAAGAAAGTTTTTAAGATCGGAAAAGAATTTTTTCTTTTGTTGGTATGTCATGTTTAGGTAGAATTTTTCCAACCAAGTAATTTGCAAAATCGGCAAACCAAGGTTCCTTGTCAGTGTTTATTTTCATTAGAATTTCTTCTGGAAAGTAATCGTTTATTTCAAATTCTTCCTCATCACCATCTTGTTTTTCAATTCTAGATAGGTGAACTGCTGCAACATTATCAGCACCTTTCTTATCTTTTATTTCAATGTCAAATTCTTGTAATAGTAAAACCCATCGTATAAGATGAGGTTTGGCATCTAGTTTTTTAAATAGATATTTTAAGGTTGAGTGATCTGTGAAAACAGTTGTCTTAGATAGAACAAGATATGATCTGAATTTATCAAATGCAAATACAACACCCATTAGTTCTTTTTCTGTTATTGTATAGTTTTGTTGAGCTGCATTTAACGTTATGCTAGCGAAATAGATTGGATGAAAATGTTTTTCTTTTCTTTGACCAAGTACTGCTCCAACAGCACTTTCACTTGCATCACACATTAGCTCAAACGGAAGATTCCAATCTGGACTTGCTATTATAGGTGTGCATGTAAGTTTTTCTTTTAATGTTTCAAATGCTTTTATGCATTCTTCATCGAATTCGAATGGGACATCTGATGACGCTCGAATTATACATATTTTACATAGCATTATTTGTTAGTTTCTATATGATTTATAAGGACTTTCGATACTTAATTGCATGAAAATATGTTGCAGGTCCTCTAGACAAAGATCTTCACTAGTTAAAGGCAAAATGTGCAAACTTAAGATAAACCTATGATAAAGCCTATTCCAATCTAAAAGAGCGCCGAGCTTTTATGATGGATCTAAACACACACCTTGTGTTAGAATGATACTTTGAGTTATACTAGCAAGTATGCGGAATATACTTAGTAGTACTTAGAAGATTGTTTATGTGATGTGTTGTGAGTAAGAACAGTTGTATGAAAGTGACACAAAGTTTAACCAAACTTATAGCTTCAATATATTGAATACGAGTGATCTGAATATCACTAGGGTTTACAACCTTGAAGCTCTTAGAAAAACGTATATGAAACTTTAACCTAGGACCTCCTTTTATAGCACAAGGAGTCCTTTACAAGATAAGTATAATGTTATCTAAATAGAATATACACACAATCTATTCTATACTTATCAATACACGATTACATAACAGTTATCCTAATAGCAGTGGTAATAGTATGTACTAGCAGTGGTAATGTGTTTCCACTGCTAGTGCATTCTTCAGCAGTGGTTACCTCCATACTTAGCCGTGGTAACTGTTAGTATACATCCCAACAATCCTCCCCTAAACGTATGATTTCTCTGCAAATCAATAAGTTTCTTCAATCTGCATCATCTGTTAAGGATTTGGAGAATTCTTCCAAACACTTCACTTTCTTCTTAAGGCCTGGATAGCTCTTGAACACTGATCTTGTATCTTCTGTATCAAAGCTCTAACCTTCTCAGTGTCTTCATGGACTATTATTTGTGTTGACAACATTACAGTGAGAGTTCCAGCTCTGAGTGGGTATTCCTTTTCTGCAAACATAAATACATCCACTCCAGCTTTTGTAGAAACATGATGAACTTCACATGAATCATAATATGTCCATGTAGTTTTCACACCTATATCTACACATCTTCTTATGATCCCATCAGGACATATCTTAAAAAGATGTGGCTCTTCCCAAAGAAAGTTTTTAAGATCGGAAAAGAATTTTTTCTTTTGTTGGTATGTCATGTTTAGGTAGAATTTTTCCAACCAAGTAATTTGCAAAATCGGCAAACCAAGGTTCCTTGTCAGTGTTTATTTTCATTAGAATTTCTTCTGGAAAGTAATCGTTTATTTCAAATTCTTCCTCATCACCATCTTGTTTTTCAATTCTAGAAAGGTGAACTGCTGCAACATTATCAACACCTTTCTTATCTTTTATTTCAATGTCAAATTCTTGTAATAGTAAAACCCATTGTATAAGATGAGGTTTGGCATCTAGTTTTTTAAATAGATATTTTAAGGCTGAGTGATCTGTGAAAACAGTTGTCTTAGATAGAACAAGATATGATCTGAATTTATCAAATGCAAATACAACACCCATTAGTTCTTTTTCTGTTATTGTATAGTTTTGTTGAGCTGCATTTAACGTTATGCTAGCGAAATAGATTGGATGAAAATGTTTTTCTTTTCTTTAGCCAAGTACTGCTCCAACAGCACTTTCACTTGCATCACACATTAGCTCAAACGGAATATTCCAATCTGGACTTGCTATTATAGGTGTGCATGTAAGTTTTTCTTTTAATGTTTCAAACGCTTTTATGCATTCTTCATTGAATTCGAATGGGACATCTGATGACGCTCGAATTATACATATTTTACATAGCGTTATTTGTTAGTTTCTATATGATTTATAAGGACTTTCGATACTTAATTACATGAAAATATGTTGCAGGTCCTCTAGACAAAGATCTTCACTAGTTAAAGGCAAAATGTGCAAACTCAAGATAAACCTATGATAAAGCCTATTCCAATCTAAAAGAGCGCCGAGCTTTTATGATGGATCTAAACACACACCTTGTGTTAGAATGATACTTTGAGTTATACTAGCAAGTATGCGGAATATACTTAGTAGTACTTAGAAGATTGTTTATGTGATTTGTTGTGAGTAAGAACAGTTGTATGAAAGTGACACAAAGTTTAACCAAACTTATAGCTTCAATATATTGAATACGAGTGATCTGAATATCACTAAGGTTTACAACCTTGAAGCTCTTAGAAAAACGTATATGAAACTTTAACCTAGGACCTCCTTTTATAGCACAAGGAGTCCTTTACAAGATAAGTATAATGTTATCTAAATATAATATACACACAATCTATTCTATACTTATCAATACACGATTACATAACAGTTATCCTAATAGCAGCGGTAATAGTATGTACTAGCAGTGGTAATGTGTTTTCACTGCTAGTGCATTCTTCAGCAGTGGTTACCTCCATACTTAGCCGTGGTAACTGTTAGTATACATCCCAACAATCGTCCCCTAAACGTATGATTTCTCTGCAAATCAATAAGTTTCTTCAATCTGCATCATCTGTTAAGGATTTGGAGAATTCTTCCAAACACTTCACTTTCTTCTTAAGGCCTGGATAGCTCTTGAACACTGATCTTGTATCTTCTGTATCAAAGCTCTAACCTTCTCAGTGTCTTCATGGACTATTATTTGTGTTGACAACATTACAGTGAGAGTTCCAGCTCTGAGTGGGTATTCCTTTTCTGCAAACATAAATACATCCACTCCAGCTTTTGTAGAAACATGATGAACTTCACATGAATCATAATATGTCCATGTAGTTTTCACACCTATCTGCTTCAAACTTCCAGTACCTATCATTAGAATTAGGTTCATATAGTCTCCTTAGATCAACCCATAGCTGCATTTCCTTCACATCTTTAAGATTATCAGCCTTGAATCTTTCTTGAACCAAATTCCACAGTGTATCAAGGTCACTTCTATCACATGCTTTAATCAGATCTTCAAACTGAATAAATGATGAAGTTACACCACCTAACCTTGTAATCTTCCATGTTGAAGCAAAATTACTAGCAGTGTAAACTTCCCAATTAACAATAGGATGTCTGACTTGAAGTGGATCTGGATAAAAGTCTTCTTCTTCTATCACTATCATGGCACTCAGCTGGTCTTCAGTTAGTTATTCAGATTGGGATTCTTGTTCTTGAGCAAATCTTGTCTTCTTAGTGGTTTGCTCTTCAGAATCTGTAGCTTTCCTTTTGAACTTAGGAAATCTTCTTTCTTCTTCTTCAGAATTCATTGGAATAAAATCATTATCTTGTCTTTTAATTATGTAGTAGATACCTTCAATTTGATCATGTGTCATTCCTTTGAACTGAGACATTTTCCATCCATCAACATGACAACAATATGTCTTCATCACTGAAATAACTTGTGCCTTGGTTGGTTGTCTTTGTTTCTTTTGACCTTTTCTAACTGTGCCAATTGCATCTTGAAGTGCTTGTTGATTCTTCATTTGTATGAAATCAGTCAACTGTGCTGATCTTTGTTCTTCAGTTAAAGTTTTATCTGCAACAACATCAATTGCTTTCTTCTTGATCACTGGATCATTAGCAATCATAAACTCAATTTCTTGTTCTGTTGGCACATAGGTGAACTCTGGAGTCTTTTCTCTTACAACTGTAGGTTGAACATTGGAAATTGGATCTACATCCACTGGAGCAGTGGTTTCTATTTTGTCCAATCTTTTAGCCTCCATGAAGCTTGCAATCTCTAATTCATCCAGCCTTTTCTTCTTTGCAACTTCATCCTCTCTTAGTTTTCTTGCAACTTCAGCATCATGATCAATTTGAGCTTGCTCTCTCTTTGAAACCTTCCTTGGTTGCTCTTCACTCTACACAACTGCTTTACCTTTTTCCTTCCTTATTCTTTCAAGTTCTTCCTCTGCAGTGGTAATATTTTGACCAGCAGTGGGAACCATTTGCTTTGCAGTGAGAATAGGATCAGTGGAAATATTTGCAGTAGTAAAAGATTCTTGCTCTGGTTGATCTGTAGTTGTTTGCTCTTGAAAAATCTCTTCTTGAGTATCACCTATTGGCTCATCAAAATCAAAATCAAAATCTTCAAAATTAATCTTCCTCCCCTTGGTCTCAGCATCTGTTTTCCTCCCCTGTTTAGGAGAATTACCCAAATATGCACTGAAATCTTCTGAGTTACCATCATGAGGTGAGGATGAAGATGAAATCACCATCTTTGCAGTTCTCTTTTTCTGTTTCAACCCCTACAACTCTTTCTTCAAAGTCTGAATCTCATCTTGCAAAATCTTTAGATCCTTGGCATGTTGCTCCTTTACTTGTGCCAAGTCTTTCTCCAGAGATTCAACCTGTTTAGACAACTTGGTACAAAGTTCCATCAATTCCATAGGTTGCTCACTGCCC
>LBNU01005279.1:47154-81176 GCA_014162995.1 Artemisia annua | reverse complement strand
GGACCTGCAACGTATTTTCATGCAATTAAGTATCGAAAGTCCTTATAAATCATATAGAAACTAACAAATAACGCTATATAAAATATGTATAATTCGAGCGTCATCAGTTCACGTCATTACATGTTGGGTTATGTTGGGGATTGTAAGCATGTTAGTTGCATGCAGGGTCGAGAGTTGAGAATTGACTTGAGAGTCGAGTGTCAAGCGTTAAGGATCCAGAGTTTTTGTCTAGCACGATCGTTTTTGTAGAAAACTAGAAGGGGGTCACTAGTTTTACCAATTAAAACTTCGTTTTAAAACATTTAGATCGACTTATGTCAATCCTTTTTGATCTATGGATATTGATAGTCAGATACGGATAAAATATAATACGAGTTAGAGTGAAGAAAGATAAAACCGTGACATGAGTATTTATAGTGGTTCGGCTACAAGGTCACCTTCCTTGCCCTACTCCACTCCTCGAGTACCCAACTCAAGAGTTCGTAAACACTACACCCATAAGCTCCTTATCTTGGCAGAGAAGCCTTCACAACGTCGCTTACACTTTATCCGGTACAAAGCTAGATACCGAATTCTAGTTCGAGGTAGAACCAACCTAACGTCGCTTACACTTTATCCGGTACAAAGATAATACCGGTTCCTTTACAATGGATGAACTAAAACCCAACAACATCAACTATCACAACATGTCTTATGACATACTCAAGATGAATCAACTACAAGAAACACTTCAGTGATCTTGTGGTGATGACGAAGCCTAGCAACCCATGTTTTCGAGCTTGCAAGTCTTCTATGCAAAATGTCGTGATCTCGCCTTTAAGAGGAACCTATAGAATCAATAAAGAAAAGCTACATGGATAATCCTTCGATCTGAGGTTAGAGAGGTAAGAATATAGAAAGAATATATATCTAAAAGAGGTAAGGAGAAGTGAAGAAATGGCTCACTATTTATAAGCAATAAATTCACTGTTGAGCCGGATCCGGCGGATCCCTTGGAAAAGGGATCCGGCTAGTGTAATCTAAGGGATCCGGCAACTGGGTAAGCCAATCTAACAATTCCGTGTTTTGGGTCATAGGCATGGACTATGGGTCATGGGTACCCAACATGATGTCATGCATGATGTAATTCATATCTGGGTCATGGGTTATTGACTTTGGTCATGGGTCATGGACTTTGGGTCATGGGTACCAAACATGATGTCATGCATGATGCAAAGATCATGGGTCATAGGTTTTGGGTCATGTGTCATGGGTTTTGGGTTATGGGCCAAGAATGCCCATTTCATCTACTTACATATTTATTTGTCTAGTTTAAACTTAACTATGTATTTTATAAAAATGTAAGTAACAAGGCTTACTTATAAGTGTTTTATAAAAATGGTTTTGAATTTATGTAAGCTATTGAGCTAGATATGTTTGATGGTTCATTTGTTTTGTGAAATGAGTTAGAAAACTATTGGCTCGAAAACTTACGTATTTTATTTATCTAGTTAAAATGATTTTACGATTGTTATCAACAAAACATAGAAAGATGGTAAGATATAAATAAACGTTTTTACGGTTTATTTGTATTAATAGTTTTCATGTTACCTTTTCTCCAAGGTAGTTGCAACAAGGGTTAAAGATCAGCTCGAGAGTCAAGGGGCGAGGGCCACGTCGAGAGTCAAGGGTTAAGTATAAGGATCTAGTGACGTAGTTCAACTTGGTTCATCTCATGAAGTGGTGTTTATACGTTCTTGGGTATCTTCGCAGTCTACCATTCCTACTTTCACATTATCACCACTCGGTCGGATTGTAGTGGCGGAATTGTTTTGTTTAAGGTTATGAAGGGTTATGTTTCAGGAGAGTCAAAGGTCTTGTTGGTTTTTAACCCATCATATGTTGTCTAACGAGTGATTTCCCTTAGTGATAACGTGCTTTGTGGGCTTAAAGACGAGGGATTTTACCTTAGTATGTTAGATTATTGCATTATGATGTCTCCATTTGGACATAGTGCAACAAGTCTGTTTTAGGGTTGTATTGCAAGTTTATGATTGTATTATCTTGAGTAGTGTTATTGTAACATTAGCATCTTGCTACCTTTATTTAATTATATAACATTAATGTCTTTAAAAAAAAGTAATTCGTAGAATCAAATCATTTAATAAGGGAATGAAGATCCTTCGGATAATTACCAAAAGTCCACCATTCAGAGACCAAAGTTTAAGTGGATTTCGCGATTTCATAATCTACTAAAAGAGGTTGCGAGCATCGTCACATACTGGACATCTTGTTGAATCAAGATCACCGCCTCTAGTATAAGATTAGATGTAGTAGGAATCATGTGAAGACGAATCTTTTTATATAATAAGAGAAAACACAAAATTGTAAATGGATTCTTTGAAAAAAAAGAAATTGTACCAATAGGATAGCTCGATTTCGTCCCTTGACAAAATTGAGCCTCCTGATTTGCTAATAAAAGTCAAAATAGAAACAACTTTTGGTCGAAACTAAATCAGATAAACTTTTATATAAAAAAGCAAAGATACGCGTGGGACTTTGAAACTCAATTATTTTCTTTTGGACTTAAGTAGAAATGACGTTATATTATGATTGATTGATAAATTTAAAATTAAGCCCAAGGCTTTTGAAAATTGGCTAATTTTAGTATTCAATTTTATGGATATTAGTGTAAATTTTCAGTTTACAAAATTTTTAGTAAATTTATAAGTTTAACAAACACGTATATAATTTAAACTTTAAAAAGAATCAAATTATTATTATTATTATTATTATTATTATTATTATTATTATTATTATTATTATTATAAAAACCAACACTTTTATTAAAAATTTATAGGATTTTTACAAGAAATTAGTGGGGAGCCGAGAAACCAACTGGGCCTCCACACCTCTAGCAATAGCAAAACTAATCTTATTAAAAATATGAACTGCAGCCCGTGCTCCAATGTCTTGAGTCATAGAGAATCGTCGAATACGCTTTATTATTATTATTATTATTATTATTATTATTATTATTATTATTATTATTATTATTATTATTATTAAATTGATAGTAATATTAAAAACTATCTATACGCACGATTCATAAATATCAAATTGAAAGATGAGTTATTGAGATATGAAAATAAATAAATGAGGTATGGACTTTAATTTTCAAATGAAACAAATTTTATTGTATTGTTATAAAACTAAATTAACTTTTATATACTAAAATCCCATGTATGTACGGGATTATAAGATACAAATATTCACTAAATTTGACTTATTCCAAAAATAGCACTCAATGCTAAATTTTCATTGGAAATAAGTTAGCTTCAAGTTTCTTATATTCAGTTATATTGTTAGAAGACAAGTTAAGTTGTTTTGTTGAACTAATGTCAAGCGTTGCATATAGCTAGCTAGTTCGAGAATATTGAGATATCAGGTAATCAGGGTGGGAAAGAAAACTTGTTCGTAGTTATCAAAAAGTAAATCATAAATTAAATAAAAAGACATAATAATTAGGTAGCTAGACAGTTTCAAATCCAGATAATGGATGAAGTTTGGTTAATTGTAGCTTTGACTTTTGCTTCAAATAAACCACTCTTAATTTGTTGGACCAACATCTTTCCGTTCATCCAATCTCAGCAACTCTTTTAGCACCATATCTTCATAAGTCATTTCAACTATAGTTTAACAATGACTAAACAAAGACATGATTTTTAAAATAAAAATAAGAAATATTAGGAAACCCCAAAGTTACTCAAACTACTAAAAAAGAAGGGAGAAGCAATATGAACAGATAAGTTGCTGAAAGTACACTTAAGTATTTACAACGTTCTTGATTAATTATTTTATTTGAAAGATTCAATTAACATACGATTATCTAACGATCAATTGTTCGTAAAATTTTAAAAATGACAAAGAAAGTCTTGATACATATTAGCTCATTTTCGAGTCGCCTGGTTTTAGTCGTGCTTAGCAATTTGATTGAACCAGCTTTGAAGAATTATTCAACTTGTCTCCCGCATTTTCTACCTATATATACTAGGGTTCATAGTGTCGAAATTGCACTGAACCGGACTTGAGATATATGGGCACAACTAGTTTTACAAGTAGTCTGGTCACAAAAACTTTGAACCGATCAATCTAAACTGACTGAGCTAGTACAACTAGTTTGGTCATAAAAAATCATCACTTCAAGTTTGAAGTTTTAGATATATAACGAACGTCAAGTATGGTGTCAGACCGACTAGAGCGGACCTAAAACCGCATCTTTCTGAAACATCTTAGAACCAAGAAATGGATAGGTCAAGAGTAGGTTTAAAGAAATCTTGGACCAAAATAAAATGTACTATATAGTTTGATTTTCACATTTCTAGCATGTTTCACAACGATTACTACTTGCCAACAATACACTTTTAGAACAATTTAAAATACTCCTAAATAACATGGAAATATTATCATGTCGAACATGCAAACTTAGTTGAAAGTTGATACATAACAACTTTGTGTTTGTGTAGATTCCAAGGAAGATGTTAAGTGAAGCTAAACCAAATTATTATATTTTGTTACATGCATAAAAATAAAGACCATACGCATTGTTGGTCTACCATCTCTCCTAAGTATCCACCTACTATGTTAAAAACGACATTTCAGCAAATACTCCCCTTTTCCTTTATAAGGATTGTTTTGTATTTGCTACAACACAATAACACTCGACATTCGCAATTAAGTAGAGAAAAAAAATAATGGCGGTAACATGGTTGCGAGTAGTGGCTGTGATGGTGGCATTGGTGGCTTGTGCATTTCCTTCAACAGTCGAGTGTCGTGTTCGTAATTACAAGTTCAATGTAAGTACATGTAATATACTGTACTTGTTGAGATTAGCTTATGTAGTTCTGTAAAATAATATTGTAATTCTTATATAGTTTATGTCTTTTATTCTCAAGACTACATGCCACTCTTCAATAATATCAATAACAACTACTTTTTTTGACATGCAGGTGGTGATGACAAATACCACAAAACTATGTAACAGTAAGCCAATTGTATCAGTTAATGGCCGTTTCCCAGGCCCTACTATTGTTGCTAGGGAGGACGACACAGTAACAGTCAAAGTGGTCAACCATGTTAAATATAACGTTAGCATTCATTGGTTAGTATTCCAATTGATAATCTTGTTATTGATCATGTTAAGAATGAATTAACAAACTTCATGAGTTTACTTATATAAGTTTAACAACATTGGGATGATATGCATCTCTATTTATAGGCATGGGGTACGACAGCTGAGAACAGGATGGGCTGATGGTCCTGCATACATAACACAGTGCCCGATTCAACCTGGAGGCACCTATGTATACAAGTTCACGCTCACAGGGCAAAGAGGTACACTTTGGTGGCATGCACATGTTTTATGGCTAAGGTCTACCGTCCATGGTGCCATTGTCATCTTGCCTAAGCTTGGCGTCCCCTACCCTTTCCCAAAACCCGACAAGGAAACTGTGGTTGTCCTAGGTAATGTTTAATTTTTTTTTTATATTTTTTTTTATTAGAGGACAATGAATCTTGATTTTGGAAGTTCAATGAATAAAAGATAGTTTCTGAATGAAAAAATGCTAAAAACTTTTTGTTCTGGCCTGATGGTATTAAATTACAGGAGAATGGTGGAAATCTGATACGGAAGCTGTGATTAACGAAGCACAGAAATCTGGGCAAGCCCCAAATGTTTCAGATGCTCACACCATCAATGGAAATCCCGGGCCGACCCCGAACTGCATAGACAATGGTTAATATTTTACTATATTAGTTTGTTTTAATTTATTTGATTCTTGAGTACTTAATGACTTACAAGTTGAAATTTTTTAACCTAGGTGGTTCCAAGTTATCCGTGGATCAAGGGAAGACATACATGTTAAGGATCGTCAACGCTGCACTCAATGAAGAACTTTTCTTCAGGATTGCAAACCATAAATTCACGGTAGTTGAGGTTGACGCCGTTTATGTTAAACCTTTCACAACGGATACCATTGTTATAGCACCAGGCCAAACCACAAACGCTCTTGTTAGCGCCACTCAAAAAGCTGGCAAGTACCTAGTTGCGGTCTCCACTTTCATGGATGCACCTATTGCAATTGACAATTTCACAGCCACTGCGTCTCTTCGTTATTCTGGTGTTCTCACTTCAACCGCCATGAAACTCGTTGCTCCTCCACCTCAAAACTCAACCCCCATTGCCAACACTTTCATAAACTCCCTTAAAAGTTTAAACTCAGCAACATACCCCGCCAAGGTCCCATTAACCATTGACCATTCATTATTTTTCACCATTGGGTTGGGAATCAATCCTTGCTCAACTTGTGTCAATGGTAGTAGGGTGGTAGCCGACATTAATAACATCACATTTGTTATGCCAACAACAGCCCTTCTCCAAGCACATTACTTTAACATAAGCGGGGTGTTCACAGACGACTTCCCTAGTAAACCATTAATGCCTTACAATTATACAGGCACACAACCAAAAAACTTTGCCACAAATACTGGTACAAAGTTATATCGGCTTCCTTATAATGCTACCGTGCAACTAGTTTTGCAAGACACCGGGATGCTCACCCCAGAAAGTCATCCGATCCATTTACATGGATTTAACTTTTTCGTTGTGGGAAGGGGCACAGGAAACTTTAATCCAAATAAAGATCCTAAAAACTTCAATCTAGTCGACCCAGTCGAGCGAAATACTGTTGGCGTTCCAGCAGGAGGTTGGAGTGCTATTAGATTCAGAGCTGATAATCCAGGTACAAACTCTTGAAGTCTTGATGTTTTATATCTTTTATATTACTTTATAAAACTCTTAATCATCTAAACTTATGATTGTTTTTTCTATCAGGTGTATGGTTCATGCATTGTCATCTTGAAGTACACACAACTTGGGGACTAAAAATGGCCTTTGTTGTGGACAATGGAAAAGGCCCAAATGAGTCTGTGATCCCACCTCCAAGTGATCTCCCCAAGTGTTGAGTTCATATTATAAGATCTTAGAAATTGGATTTCTTTTAGGCAGCCCACTTTGGGTCGCTTATAGTTGAATAATCAAGGCCATTTAATATGGTATAATGGTATTGGATTGATATTACACCCAATTTTTTTATTTTTAATTTTCCTTTTTAAAGCATATGGCATGGGTTGATTTGTGGTTGTAATTATTGATAAATATGAAAGTGTAGATCAAGAGAGTCTTTGGATATACTGATGCAAGTAAGAAATATCAATAAATACTTGATTTTTTGTTGCCTTTTGATCCTTTATCTATATTTGCTATCCATTTGTTCTCCTTACCTCAATATAACCTTGAAACAGAAGATGTTTTACAAGTACATGCAGCAGAAAATCCATGAAATATGACACTTAAACCATAACAAAAGAGCAGAACTAATAAAAAGAATATAAACGATCCAAAAATCTACCAAATAAACATTCCCTCCAAAAATGAAGTCTTAAACATATTCCGGCAAATATCAAGATAGTTGAACAAAAGATAACATGAAGAATAGACTTCAATTCTAAGATGTATGTCATAAACATCAAGGCTTGTCCCGGGATAGATTACGTTCATCGTCGAAATATCTTTTCCAAAACCAATGTTTCTTCCAAGCCTTGTCGTCCATTTCGTCAATAGAAATACCTTTAGTTTCAGGTAGAAATGCGATGGCATAAATAAGCATTATTAAAATCCACCCGCAAAAGAAAAAGAAGATCAAGGCTCGCATATGGCAAAGCATTGTGAGAAAAGCTTGAGCAATTACAAAGGTGAATATCATATTCATGCTAACCGCGACGAAAAACCCTGCTGTTCTAGTCTCTAGTGGGAATATTTCACTCGGGATCAACCACCCTAATGGCCCCCATGACCATGCGAATCCCGACACGAAGAAGCATATCAAGAATAGCACAATATATGAGTATTTCTTTGGTAACGCATTTGTAGATTTCAAAAATGCAGCAAGTAATCCTCCCGTAACCGCCTGTATTCAGATTTGAAAAACACACAGATAAATAGAGATCTCGTGAAGATTACACAGAATACAAACAGTAAAACAAAGCAATCTAACATTACACATTTTATATGTTTAAAATACTTTACATACACTTAAAAGTGTTACAGATTTATATAAGAAATTTGAAGGAATATGTTTGATGAGATTGAGTTTGTTTCACTTCTAAGATGTAGATTTGCTGAATAAAAGATGTCCAACAAAAACATAGTATTAATTTACATGTTTATATTGAACTCTCTTACCTGAGCACAAAGCATTTGGATGGCAGCTTCAATAAGCAAGAATCTTCTTCCAACTTTATCAACACTGAAAACTGCAACCAATGTAGCTAATGTGTTAACACTCCCCGTTACAACGGCTGAAAGTAGAGAAGCATCACTATGGAACCCCATTGTCTGAAACAAAACTGGTGCATAAAACATGATCACATTAATGCCCGTAAACTGCTGGAAAACTTGAAGGAGTGCCGAAGTAATAAGTTGAGGTCTGCTTTTTCGTGCCATGAGGTTCTTGAAGGGGTGCTTAATCTGTTTACATAACTCAGTGGTGCGTAAAATTTCATCATATTCTTTTTGCACATCTTGGACCCCTCTGATCTTTCTAAGAGTGGCTAATCCTTTTTCTGGATGGCCACGCTCGATTAGGCTTGCAGGAGTCTCAACGATTGCAAGGGACCCGATGGCTAGAAAAAGGGCTGGGACGGCTGCACCACCTAAGGAAATTCTCCATCCATATGGGTGCGACGAGGTGAAATAGTTAATGATGTTAGCAAATAGGATACCAACTGTGACTAGCAACTGGAAACAGACATTCAAGCCCCCTCGGTATCTTGATGGAGCAATCTCTGATATGAATAGTGGCACGGCCTGCGTTTAATAAAGATATATTGCTTAGTTACATATGGTGGTTATGCTTATGGATTAGTCCAATTGTTACTAAGGAAATATTGGGTTAATTAATTGTATCAGTATTCCACTTTCACTTGATACGAAGTGGTGCCATGAAAAATTAAAGCATGAAAATTAATAGTGTAGTCATAGAAAAAAACAGAGGCAGAAAAATAACATAGTCTAATCAACTCTGAAGACGCCTCAGGTGTTTATGCTACATAATTAAGGAACATTGACACCATATGTATAAGAACATTAGATCAAAGAGACTTCTATATATTGATTAATTTGTAACTATTTGAGTAAGATGGATTCGTGAACTCTTATCAAAATGTACAATATCCAACATGAATTGCATTACAATATCCTCTTGGAGGGTGTCTGGAATTTTCTTATTCAAGTGTTTATTTAAGTAGGTTTGAGTATTTGAATATAAGTACACTTTAAAGCAAATAGGTTTATTTATAAAGGAGAAAAATAACTAAATATTAAGAATTCCAAACACACGACCTGTGTCCAGTTTAAGATTTGTTTTGTGTCAAATGCTATTAATGAAAACAAGGTATAAATTTACCTGGTTGCCGAAACCAATTCCAGCCCCGAGAAAAAGCCTTCCAATAATAAGCATCCAGAGGTTTAAGGCGGCAGCGTTGAGAACTACTCCAATCAAAAAGAACAACGACGCAAGTTGTATCGTGATTCTCCGGCCATATTTTTGGCAACATTTGGATGCAAATAGACTAGAAACAACCGCGGCAAGGTATAGAGATGATGTGAAGAGCTGGAGGAACTGATCGTCGAATTTGCAATAGTTATCTTCTTTTGCATGGTGTTTTTTAGTATATACCGTAGGAAAAAATTTCTTCAAGAACACATCCATTGATGTCACTCCTCCTGCAAAACATTAATCCTCTTAATTATTAAATAACAAAATAATCAATATTGCCATCATATTAACAACATGTTGTGACTTAAATCCCATAATAGACATACACACACATACTATTGTGTACGTAAGTATTTGGCATTTAGAACCATCGATGATCCTGAATTTCTACATCGAACACCCGATCAATGAGATCTATTAAAATTTTAAACTAACGAATCTAGCTCAGAATTTCATAGATCTAGGTTTTTCTAGGTTGTTAACAAAAATGAACGTAAAGTAAGATAATCACCTGAAATACCAATATCGTAACCAAACATGAGACCGCCAAAGGCGGCAATGATGGAGCAAACAACCACTTGTATGGTGAGTTTAGCTGGTAGGTCTTCACCACCGGTGGCAGCCATTACTTGGGCAGGCATGGTGAAATGTATGTGTGGAAATTAGGGTCTGTGTATAGTTAGTTTTAGAAATGCTTATTTATAGATATAAGTTAATTGACACATTCTTGTAGTTTTATCCGAAATAATTAATCTTTTATCCCTTGTATTTCTCACGTTTGTTACATTACATCTTCAATATTATAATATAAATTCTCCAGTACTATCCACACATATATTTATTTTGTATCTGTTTGAGTCAAAGGTTAAGTAGTATCTTTAGGAATTATTTTCTCACACGACCTTTTCATATGTACTTTGCACAAATTTATTGTTGATCTTACTATGTTTAAAATTATACCCAACATAAATAAAGTGAGTTTCTATAAGGAAATGTATTAATATCTAGTGAGTTATGGTTTTATACATGGTTTAACATAGTTCTAAGTGACAGTTTTAACAAGACCTTTCCGTATCTAAATCCGTTTGACTTGGTAGTGTATATAAATCCGTTTAGTAGGCAGAGTTATAACGTGATTTAATCTTGTGGGTTCAAAATAGTATTATTATCTTTTATATTATAAAATCTTTTTTCACTTGTTAGTTATAAATTGATCAAAGAATTAGGATTTTATAAAAATAATGGATCTTTAAAAAGTATAAAAGAATCATGAGAAAAAGTGACAAGTGTCCTTTTTTTTTTTTTTTTTTTTCAGCCCCCTTTTTTTTTCATTTTCTTTCATCCCTTTTTTTATTATTATTATTTTATTATTATTTTTTTTTCGTTTTATTTCATTGATGCTTTTCTTTTTTCTTCTTTATCATTTTTTTTAATGTACGAACTTTTTTACTTACAAATTTTCTTATAAAAGATTATTAAACTTTAATTTTTTATTGGGTGTTCAAATTAATTATGAACACAACTTATATTAGATAACCGGCCAACGTCTATTATGAATAACTCATTGATTGATAAATAACCAATTGATGAACATTGTGATGCTCGTTATAGTAGAATCAACGCACATCGCATAAAAATTTTGTTCATCAAAGAAAACGAATGAACATTGTGATAACAAAAAAGAGATTTAAAAAAAAAACTAAAATGTGATCTAATTGATGAATATTGTGATGTTGTTATCAAAGAAAACTGATGAACATTGCGATAACAAAAAAAGAAAAAGTTAAAAAAAAATTGATGAACAACGTGATCTAAGGCTGAGCACCGAAGGTTCAAAACCGAACCGGACCGACGAAACCGACCGAACCGACGAAAACCGAACCGGACCGACGGCCCGTCGGTTCGGTTTCGGTTCCGGTCTTTCATAAAATTCGGTTTCGGTTCGGTTCGGTTCGGTCCGGTTCGGCCCAAAACCGACAAAAAACATGCCAAAATACACGTAGACCGACAAAACCGAACCGAACCGACGAAAACCGAACCGACCCGACGGCCCGTCGGTTCGGTTTCGGTTCCGGTTTTTCATGAAATTCGGTTCTCGGTTTTTTCGGGCCGGTTCGGTTCGGGTCGGTTCCGACCCGATGCTCAGCCCTAACGTGATCTAACTAATAAAATTGTGATGTTGTTCATCAAAGAAACTGATGAACATTGTGATAACAAAAAAGAAAATGTTCTTCAAAAAGAAAACTAGTGAACAAATTATCTAATTGCTGAACATTGTAATGTTGTTCATCAAAAGAAATCTGATGAACATTGTGATAACAAAAGAAGAAAAGGTTTTTCAAAAAGAAAACTGATAAACAACGTGATCTAAAAGATAAATATTGTGATGTTGTTCATCAAAGAAAACTGATGAACATTGTGATAACAAAAAAAATGTTCTTGAAAAAGAAAAGTGATAAACATTGTGATGTTGTTCATCAATAACACCTTGTTAATCAATTTCAAAAATTATTTATCCGTGAGATTATATATTAAGAGCT
Organism: Artemisia annua; assembly: GCA_014162995.1. Classification (NCBI taxonomy): domain Eukaryota; kingdom Viridiplantae; phylum Streptophyta; class Magnoliopsida; order Asterales; family Asteraceae; genus Artemisia; species Artemisia annua. The sequence goes on along the minus strand of LBNU01005279.1, from coordinate 69,040 downwards.
AATTTTTTTTCATAAAAAGAATAAATATTAATAACACCTTGTTAATCAATTTCAAAAATTATTTATCCGTGAGATTACATATTAAGAGCTAATTTTTTCCATAAAAAGAATAAATATTTACTTATGATGATGCACTTTAAAAGTCTCAATTAAAAAAATAAATAAATAAATAAAACAAATTATTGTAACATTTCATCAAACACCTTGTAAGCATTTTCATGAACATTTCATTTGTTTGAATTGTTTGATTAAAAACTTGAGAGAACCACGAAAGATGAAGAATTAATGCTTCTTAATTTGAAAGCAAAAGTTGAGAAAAATTAAAGAATCATGCCGTGAAATTAAAGGTATTAAATCACGAGTTTAAAATTTTAGCTCTTTAACTAATGTAATTAATCACGAATTGAAGTAATTAAATATTGAATTGAAGTATTAGATCATGGTTAAGAAAATGATTAAGAAAATTAGGGTATGTTTGTTATGCATGAATGGAAATCAAAGAATGGTTTCACCATCATTGAAGTTGTTATTTAATGCATGTTATCACAATTAGCAATGATAGTTTCATATTTGTCATAAACCATTCTAGCCGGCAAAGTAAAGATTCAAAGAATATTTAAGATTCTTTTTTAACTTTTTAAATATCTCTAGAAAGAATAATAATGAAAATAATTTCAAGTCCCACCCTATTTCTCTACCTCTTTTTACTTGAAAGAGATCATGCATATTGTCAAAATAAATTTAAAAAATGACTAGCTATATGATGTTTCATAACTTTGATATCCAGACATTTTTTTAAACCAAACAATAAAAATGGAGTTAATGCAAAATTTGATATCTATATTTGTTAAAATTAACTCAAAATGGAACACAAATGCTTCAGGGACTAATTTTGTCTTTTGTCTATTTTCAGTTATAACTAGTTTGGATGTTCCTGTCAAAGATGTAAAGAGTGTAGAAGTTCAAGACTAAAGATATCAAGATGTGAAATATTATTGATCAAGCCTATATAAGCTCTTTTCATCAGCTAGGGTTTCACAATTACGATTCATATCTTCACACAGTTTTCTCTCATTCATCTTTAGATCAACCAAAACTTATTCTGCTGTCTTTATTGCTTAAGAGTGATTGTGAGGTGTTGTTATCTTGTAATAGAACTATTGATAACATAGTCAATATACTTCCACCTGATTAACAGTGGGAAGAATTGTGGTTTCAAGTGGTTTAGTTGTGATTTGTTGGTTGACTGATTAAGATCAGTTTCTTATTGATCTTAATTTAAGTTTTGGTTGATTAATAAAGTTTATTCTTGAATTGAGATCCAGGAGTTAGTTTCTTGGTTAAATCATTAATTTTTACATGGTATTAGAGCCATGTTCTTCTATCTTGCTCTAAATCAATTTTTTTGAAAATTAGGGTTTATTCAAAAATTTGGGGTTTTCAAAATTAACTTGGATCAGATCAATTAACCTTGGTTAATTGATATATTTTGGGTATAATTGTTTAATTAGATCTAAAAGGTTTTTCGATACGCCCAATTTTTGAAAAAATTAAGGCTTGGATATTTTTGGGGATTTGATCTTTGGTTATGATTGGTGGTTGATTAAGTGTTCTTGATCGACAAATTGGTGGTTTTTGGCGATTCTTGAGATGGTATCGGTTTTTCCCTAATTCTTGGAAATTAGGGTTTTATTGGTGATTGATTCTGGGTTGATTCAGATCTGGTGGGTTGTGTTCTTGACTAAGTGAATCAAGAACATAACCTGGGTTCTATTCCGCTGCTTCTTGAATTTATTGTGTACATTGTAACACCTTTCACGCTCTCTCTTTTTCTTTCTGTTTTATTTTCTTGCATTTTAGACTGCTGGAGGATAGGATTAGGAAAGATTGGAAGTTATGGATTGGTTGTTGATTGTTTGTTATCTGCTAGTTGTTTATCTATTTTCTTGTTCTTTTTTGCTGTATTTGTTTGTTTGTGTGCGCCCTTGACCTGCCACCTTGAGTGGCAAGGAAAGCCTAGGAACTACCTTCTATTCCTTTTGTATGCTTGATTGTTTGTAGTTTGTGTAGTTCATTATGTCTAAAAAGGCCCCTTCTGATAAGGAAGAGTCAGTTCATAGGTCTGAAGAAGATGAGGAACCTATTACTCTAATTAGCAAACTTGACCTAAGTGACCCTTTGCATTTACACCCTAATGACTCAACTCTTTAACTATAGTCCATTAAATTAAAAGGTACTAAGAATTATAATGTGTGGTCTTGTGCCATGCTTCTGGCCTTAGAAGGAAAGAATAAAACTGGTTTTATAGATGGAACTTGTAAAAGCTCTAATGTGGATGAGGTCTTAGGTAGACAATGGGACAGGGTCAATGTTGTTGTTCTGGGTTGGATTTTAAACTCCATATCAGAAGAGTTGTTTTTAGGTCAAATTTTTTCAAAAAGGGCTTCTGATGTATGGACTGAGTTGCAAGAAACCTTTGATAGAGTTGATGGTTCAGTTACTTTTAATTTGCACCATAAAATTAACTCTTTGTCTCAAAATGGTAGTTCTATTGCTCTGGTTAAATTGCCTAGGTGCACTTGTCATGCTTCTGAGGACTTTGAGAAACATAATCAATTAATGATGATACAATTTTTAATGGGATTAGATGATTCTTATGCAAATTAGAAGTAACATTCTGTCTAGAGACCCTCTACATGATGTGAAAGGGGCTTTTGCCATTATTTCTAGTGAGGAGTCTCAGAGATTTGTGGTCACTGGTTCATTGGTGGGGCTTCTCAAAGGTCTCAGTCAACTGTGTTTAACTCTAGTATGCCCAATAGATGGAGTTCTCAGAGACCCCAACCTCTGGTAACTTTTAGACCTACCAATGGATCTAGGCTGAATGATAATAGGAGGACAGCTGGTGGTCCTACCTTTGTTTTTGAACATTGTAGTTTTAATGGTCATACTGCAGATAGATGTTTTAAACTCATTGGGTACCCTGCTGATTTTGGAAAAAATAAAAAGAACTTTAATAATAATCAGGGTGCTCAGAATTTCAACAAAAGGTTTATAAATAATAACAACTCTGTTGGTTCTAGTTCTACTTCTACTTTTTCTAATGAACAGATTTCAAAACTGATATCTTTGATTAAAGAAAACTCTGGTAATGTTGATGGAAAAGGAAAAGGGGTACATGCCAATATGACAGGTATTGTTTTGGATAACAGCAAGTTTTTTAATCAAAACTTTAATAGGTTTTTTTTGTAACAACAGTAAATTTAGATATGCACTTGTTGCAGCTGGACTTATTGTTGATTCTGGTGCTAACCAACACCTTACATATACTAATAAATTTTTGGTTAATGTTATTGATATTTCCGAACTTGGAATTAAAGTTTCACATCCTAATGGAACTGAAGCCTTAATTACCAAAGTTGGAAATATGGTACTAACCAAATATTTAACTCTATATGATGTGCTTGTTTACCAGAATACTGTGTAAGCTTAATGTCCGTTCATAAAGTGGCTGGAGACAGCAAGTTTCTTATTGAATTTGATGAGTCAAAATGTTATGTTTTACCTCAGGATTTGAGGGGAATGAGTGTGCTGGGGATTGGTAAACAAAAGGATGGTTTATATTACTTTGATGGAAATCAAGGTACTGACCTAGGATTTGAGAATTTTATGACTGTTTGTAATCTGACCAAAGAAATGTGGCACTGCAGGCTTAGTCATAAGGTGAAATCAGTTTTGAAAATAAAAATGAAACTGAGCCTTGTGATGTTTGTCAAAAGGCTAAACAAACCAGAGAGTCTTTTCCATTAAGTGATCATAAAACTGTTTCTCTTGGTGAATTGTTTCACCTTGATCTTTGGGTTCCTTATAGAGTCAAAAGTAAAGAAGGACATATAGATATTTTTAACTATTGTTGATGATTTCACCAGGGTTTTTTGAGTTTATCTGCTTAAAAGTAAGCAAGAGGTGTTTGATTATATTCAAATCTTTTATAACTTGATTAAAACATAGTTTGAAAAGTGTGTTAAAATTTTCAAAAGTGATAATGGGACTGAGTTTGTTAACAGTGAATTTAATAAGTTTTGTGAAGATAAAGGTATTATTCATCAAACATCTTGTGCTTATACCCCTCAACAAAATGGAGTTGTTGAGAGGAAACATAGGCATCTATTAAATGTGGCCAGATCCTTTATGTTTCATGGGGGATTACCCTTATATTTGTGGTCTGAGTGTATTATAACTGCTACTTATTTGATTATAAGATTGCCTTCTTAAGTGCTGAATGGAAAGTCTCCCTTTAATATTGTTTTTAACAAAAAATCAAGATTTAATCACTTAAGAACTTTTATTTGTTTGAGTTGTGCTACTGTTCTTACCAGTAATGATAAGTTTAGTAGCAGGGCTAAAAAAATGTCTTTTAGTTGGGTATTCCAACTTTCAAAAATGTTATAAGCTTTATAATCTTGAAAGGAAACAGTTTATCTTTTCTATAGATGTAAGATTTTTTTAGAATGTTTTCCTTTCAAGATAAAAAATACCTCTGCTGTTCCCGACCCTCTCAATCAGGGTTTGAATCATGTTAATTTCTTTGATGAAGTTACATGTGATAATCTGATACACCCAATGATGATAATAATCAAAATGGTACCCCTTTGAGTAATAATAATCAAAATGATCATCATTTGGGTGAAGGTAGCACCTCTTTACATCTAGGCAGTCCAACTATTGACCATCTAGAGAATGATTTGGGGCACTCTCTTGGTTCCAATGAGTCTGTGATGACATCAAATAAGTACATATTATTGTCATCATTTATCCTATTTATTTGACTTGTTTTATTACATTATCTATGAGAATCGATACTTAATTGTTTACTTTAGTAATTCTCAGGTAAAAACGAGCAATTGGTGAAACTTGGCGATTTTGGACAAATTATGAAGCAAAACAAGCAAGATGTCAAAAGTCTACTGAAATCAAGAAGATGCGCCGTATCTCTGTCAACAGATACACCGCAATATCATACTTAGATGAATTCGAAGACCATTGCCTGACTTTGAAGAATGTGCTGTATGGAATTCTACCATGCGCCACTTTTGAAACTTTGGTCAACGAAGAAGATCAAGCTTGTTCTACTCCAGATACGCCGCATTATACTTCTGACATACGGCGTATCACTATCAAGACTTCACCAGATACAATCCAAGACACTGAAGGACATGCGCCGCATAAAGAATCAAGTTACGCCGCATCTGAAGATGGTGTACGAATATTCCAAAATATATTAATCTTGGACCCCACGCGAAGTTAAGTACATGCGCCGCATCTACCTATGCTATGCGCCGCATCGTACCCTCTGACAGAAACTATAAATACCCCAAGACATATACGAATTTTGTGTGCAACATAACCCTAAGGAGACGAACTCAGTCGAAGGAACATCACAAGACACACCCAAATCGAAGACATTAGAGTTGTAAGAAGGTCCTGCATGTATTTAATTCATTAAGTAGTTTTGTTTTATTGTAATAGTACGCTTTAATTCATCAGGATTGATAGGCTGACACCGGCCACCAAACCGCACCCCTTAATATTGCTTTCCCATCAATTAAAGTGTATATGATGATGTCTTTGGTGACTTATATTAGTGCATTGATAACCTCTGTGTTTAGCTGAGTCTTCTGGGCTACCATACCTGTTCCTCGCCTATTTAGCTGATGTCTTTAGATAAATAGGATAAACATAAGTGATCATTAAGGGTTTACTCACCGATATAATGAGATCCAACGAGAAAGGTTTAATTATAATACACTTCATATTGAACTAGCAATAAAACAAGTGACAAGCTACTTAACTATCAGGACAGGCCTTCTTCTGCTTCTAACTATCTATCTGTGTACGTGTTTGCTATTCGCTGATTCGTGCTCATTAGTTTAAATTACTGTTTAATAAAACCAAACTGTGCCAGTCTCTCAGGCTGAACCCCCTTTCGTTAGATTAGGCTGTAAAACTAACTTAGGATATTAAAATACTGATTAGGTTAACTAGATAATACGTTTCACTCTTAGTGTTCAACACTCTACTTACCATTATATTCATACTGACCGGGTATAATGCTCGTTAGGTGTGTGTGTTATTGATAAGTCGGCTAAATATAAATTTAAAACTTGAGTAAGCATTAATACTGCTAAACCGCAACGACACATCGCGACCGCATCAAGTTTTTGGCGCCACTGCCGGGGAGTGAATTGTTATTATCTGTTAATCTGATTAGTAATTTAATAAGATTTTCTTTTTATTAGGTTTTTAGATTCTAACCACTAACTTTGTTGTATATTAGTTAGATTGCATTCATTGTATAATTTGCATATTTTCTGTTTTTGTTTTTATTTTATTTTCTGTTATTTTTTATTTATTTATTTTTTATTTATTTTTATTTTTCTTTGTTTTCTGCATTAACTGCTGTCATTGTATTGTGCTGATACAAACGATACGGCGCATCTGATTCTCAGATACGGCGTATTGCGTTTTAATTTTTAAATACAACGTGTTTAATAATTCGAGTACGACGCATCTATCCCCTAGATACGGCGTATTCTGTTTTTAAAGAAAATTTTCAAAACCCTAACGCCATACGACGCATTTGTTTTCAGAGATACGGCGTATTATATATTTAATTAAAAAAACAGTTTTCGAATTAATTAAACAGAAGCGACGCATCGATTTTTATCGATACGGCGCATTTACTGAATCAAAAATCTTGAATTTTTAAGCGTAACGAAAATACGGCGCATTAGCTTCTGCTTATGCGGCGCATTTAATTTTTATAAATATAATCGATTTTTGACATTTAATAAGATACGGCGCATTCTAATTCAAAAGCGGCGTATCGATTTTCTGAATAAAAGTCTGATTTTATTTTTAACGTAATAAGATACGGTGTATCCTTTTTCCAGGATATGGCGCATAGCCTGCAGATATCAGCAACTTTAACTTTTTATATTCCCGATCGGAGAAAATTCTAACTTACCTGTACATTAGAAAGTTTTTACTTTGAAATTTATTTGTTTTGAATTTCAGGAACGATATTTGATATTTTCCCCAACTGGTTCGGAAGACCTCGAAAGAACCCTACCATTGAAGAGTATGCACTGATGATAGCTCAGACAAGTGAAAAAGAACATCATGACACAACGAACTTTATTAATGAATTCAAGAGTAGTCACGAGCTGTTACTAAAAGAACAAAGCAACATGATTAATGGGTTGGCGATTGAAGTGCACCAATTGTCAAACATACTTAACAAGGTTCTATTGGTAAGGCACGACTTGAAAGTAATTACAACTAGAGGCGGCAAGTCAACCTTTCAAGTCGGAGAGACACCCGATGATAACAACACAAGCAATATTTCCCTTGGAACTATACCATCTGAGCAAGAACAGCCAAAAGAGACTGATCCGGAACCTGAAATTAGAGAAGAGCCATTTATTGAACATAAACGATCAATACTTCCTTTCCCAAATAGGGTGAGGAAGGAAAAAGAAGATGCCTATCAAAAGAAGTTCCTGGAAAATCTCAATTAGCTACAGTTAAGCTTACCATTTATGGAAGCCCTAGTGCAAATGCCGAAATATGCCAAATATCTGAAAAGCTTGCTAACCAACAAGTCTAAACTTGAAGAGGCCTGCACAGTAACAATGGGTGAAAGAAGCTCAGCTGCCCTGCTCAACAAGCTTCCATCTAAAGAAAAAGATCCAGGGAGTTTCACTATTCCTTGTCAAATTAAAAATTTACATATAGGGAATGCTTTAGCCGATCTAGGAGCTAGTATAAGTCTAATGCCATTTGCTATGTATGAAAAATTAGGTCTTGGAGAACCCAAACCAACTAGGATGTGCTTTGAACTAGCCGATAGATCGATACAATACCCAATAGGAATAGCTGAAAACATATTAATTAAAATTTGAACTACCTATTGACTTCGTTATCCTCGATATGCCTGAAAATTCTAGGACGCCTATTATTTTAGGAAGACCCTTTTTAGCCACTACTAGGGCCATGATTGATGTCTTTAATAAAAAGATAACTCTTACGATTGGTAAAGACGAGGTTGAGTTTAATATGGAACAATCTATGAGTAAAACTAGTTCTGAAGATGATGAATGTTATAATGTCGATGTTTCTGATGACACGATTAATCAATTTACTCAAGAACTGATAAAAAATGATCTCCTTGATTCTTTCCTGCTCAAAAATTTAGAAGATACTATTGCTATAGAAGATCAAGTTGACGAAAATCCGTTTATTAATAATTTCGTTGTTCATTCTGCTGTCTGTAACTCAATACGGCGCATCAGCAATGCTGATGCGGCGCATCTATCTGAAAACAGCGGCGATATAATAAAAGAGCATGTTTATTCCGCTAGTGCTAATGAAATTGATGATGTTAAACTTGTACTTAAGGACCTTCCTTCTAATTTAGAGTATGCTTATTTAAATGGGAATACTAATTCACCTGTTATTATTGCATCTAATTTAATGCCAAAAGATTTGAAGAAAAAATCACTTTTCAAAATGGGAGCGACGTTATTACTTTTATAATGCCTCGCACTCACCCAAGTTTTAAACATGTCACTAACAAGTATTGCTACAGGTTTTCACCATTTCTTCATGTAGATGACAAGGACAAACAATATGGGATCAAGTATCCGTATCAAAAGATGAAGGGATTCTACGAAGGAGTGTTGAAGTTGGGACCTGAATATGTCCGCGATAAGTTAATTAGCGATTACATCATGAAGTGGTATTTGGATATTAATGACGGAAAATAGGAGCTGAACGTGAGTCTAACTTGAAGAATCTGGAATAAAGACAAGTGCTGACCGGGAGACAACCCGGATTTTATCTTATTTTTCTGTTTGTGTCGAGTCTGTCAGACCTGCAGAAGATGCGGCGCATCTCCATCATAGGATGCGGCGTATCATCTGCATAGGTCATATCCATTTTAATTTTCTGCATTTTTTCTTTTGAACATTCTGTTAGTTTATTTAATATGGCGCATCCCTGTTAAAGGATGTGACGCATCTTTTATTCTGATTCGTATTAATTCCAGGCTCGATACGGCGCATCCTCTTCCATAGGATGCGGCGTATCGACTGACCTGATAATTTTCAATTTTATTTTTTTAGGTTTTATTTTTACTAACTACTAATGAATTATGCAAGTTGTAACCTTCTTAACTCAGGTGTGTTAAAGTCTTGATGGTATAATAGATTCTTGTACTTTCTGTGGAAACATCATTCATTGAGCTTAAATGTTTCTCATCCACAAGAAAGTAGATTGGTGAAAGAACGGTAATGAGGGGGGGGTGAATATGTTCCGTTTAAAATCTTTAAACTTGTTGTATCAAATATCCATTTTTAGCTTGTTCTTAATATGAAAGGATGTACATGTAGTTTATAACAAGCATAACTTAACAGCATGTTTATCAACACAAGGTACAATCCCCCCCCCCCCCCTCCCCCCCCCCCCCCCTATAAGTTAAAACACAAGTAATACATAATGTAACATTAAGAGTCAAGTAATAAGTAAAAGAAGTGCAAACCGAACACGAGGATTTATAGTGGTTCGGTCACGGATCTCCTTTCCGCCCTTACTCATCCGGAGTTTACCCAACTCGGAGAGTATTTCACTAGATCAAACAACCTCCCTTCTCGGCGGAGAAAAACCTTACAATCTGTCGCTTACACTTTATCCGGACAAAGCTAGATACCGGTTCTTTTAAAAAGGTACAACCACTCCTAACGTCGCCTAACAATATTTCCGACAGCTAAGCTAGAGTCGAGTTCTTTTTCAAGGTACACCCTACTCCGCTATGTTTTCTGTGGCCCAACATTAAAAACCTATGTGTTTTTATGCATCTAGGTTTGCAAGTCATCATACTTATATAGGCATCTAAATCCTAGTTTGTGCATTACGAGGATGTGATGGTACCAAATGTATTGATCCAAGTATGAAACATTTGGCGAATGTCATATCCGATTCAGATTTGGATGGTAGTGAGTAAGATTGCCTTATTATATCTTATTAATCGATACAGGTCCTTTATGAGCAGTGTAAAGAGAGAGATATTCTATCATGAGGATTGGTCTAGAAGCCCTTGTGCAGACTTACATAGTGATTGGAGGTATGCTATATATATGATATAATACTTGACTATGCATGATCTGTTAGGCTCGATCTTGTGTGATTCTACTGAATTTCGAATGATAGGAGTAGCTTACAACATAATGGTTAGTAACATGGATGTACTCTTGGAATTAGAGATTAAGGTGTGTGATTAAAGTTTTGTTGTTCGTTTCAACCAAATCGACTCTACATATCCTAATATATCATACCTAATATGTCAGTGTTAAAAGTGGTTCACAAGTTGTTAGAAAATAAACCACGTACAACTGATTCTCTCTTTACAATGTATCCCTATTAGGATTAAGTCATAAAAGATCTAAAACGTTTTCNAAGTAGATTGTGAAAAACGTAGAGGGGGGGGGGGGGGTGAATACGTTACCGTTTAAAATCTTTAAACTTGTTGTATCAAATATCCATTTTTAGCTTGTTCTAATATGAAAGATGTTACTGTAGTTTATGACAAGCATAACTTAACACATGTTATCACACAAGTACAATCAATAAGTTAAAACACAAGTAATCACATAATGTAACATTAAAGTAAAGTAATAAGTAAAAGAAAGTGCAAACCGAACACGAGGATTTATAGTGGTTCGGTCACGGATCTCCTTTCCGCCCTACTCCACTCCCCGAGTACCCAACTCGAGAATTATTTCACTAGATCAACAACCTCCCTTCTCGGCGGAGAAAACCTTACAATCGTCGCTTACACTTTATCCGGTACAAAGCTAGATACCGGGTTCTTTTACAAAGGTACAACCACTCCTAACGTCGCCTATACAATATTTCCGACACTAAGCTAGATGTCGAGTTCTTTTACAAGGGTACACCCACTCCCGCTATGTTTTGTGGCCCAACATAAAAACCTTGTGTTTTATGGCACAAACACATAAACCATCTAATCTAGTTTGTGAATAGATTGTGATGTTACAATGATGATCCAAGATATACATGTCTAATGGCTATGAATGCCTAATCTAAATGAACATCTTAAATAAGAAGTCTTCAATCATTGAGGATGTCAAGAGCCCTTGAATCTTCATATGTTGGTATGCTTTAATGAATGATGACTTCAAGATCTTGTAACCATCTTGGTGGATCATGAAGTATGATATGCTTACAACATAATGAGAGTTAGTAACATTATGATCATTATGGAAAGGGTGATTAATGTGTGTTTCAACATGATTTTCTACTTATCTATATGTGTGTTAAAGTGGTTTCAAGTTGTTAGAAAACAACTAAACTTGGTTTACTATTTATAAGTAAAAAGTCCAAAGAGGTTTTCCAAAACCATGTTCCAAAACCATTAAAGATATCATCCAAAATATATTCTAAGATCTTTACACTATCAAAGAAAATCTTTCATAATCTTTCCAAGATATCTTATGAGATCTTTCTATATTTTGATGACACTATGCATGAGGTAATAACGCCATTTTCATTTTGATTAAAATGTAAACAAAAGTTTGTTTGTAAAATGTATTACATAACTAGTTAATATTCTTAACTAGTTAAACATTCTAAATGGTTGGTCAAGGGGTTTGATCATAATGCCACATAACAAACATGTACGAACCTGTGTTGTAGCATACGACGACTCGAGACGTTGAGAGGTGTTGTATGTTGAGACAAAATATGATTACGAGTAACTTGTACATTTTACGTTATGTATCAAGTTATACGTTTGTCATCAATCAAAACAAACGAGACTGTATAGATTAAATATCGTAATATTTGCACTAACAATCTCCCCCTTTTTGATGATGACAAAATATGTAAACGTGATAGAACGTAAAATGTAAAAATTTACTTGTGTTCGTATTACTTACTTGTATCCGCAATACCTTCTACATTTCCTTCTCCGTTTACACTCTTCTCCCCCTTTTGTCGAAACAAAAAGGGTGTGTCCTTGGAGTTAACTTCATTTCTCCCCAAAATGGCGAGGTTGCATCATCCCTAGTGAAGTTAATTCTTCAACTCCAATTTCTTAAGGTTGTTGCGTCCCTTAGGTTGTTAGTGGATCCATGAATCAAATTAAGTTCCTTAACCTACATCAAGGTTAGTGTTGTGTAACATAAAAATTATATGAAAAGTGCATCATGAATGAAATGCATGTTAGACTATGTTGACTTATCTCCTTTTTTTGTTTGTTGAAACACAGAAGTGTGTCGAAGAATGAAAATAAAAATGAATGTGTGCATGCTTCCCCTATACTGTAGCTCCCCCTTGATCAATACTCCCTGTTGTTAGGGTCCCAACGTATATGACACAAGAAATAAGAAAGCTACAAAAACAAATGTTAGTCCATGATTAGCTCCCCCTTGATCAATACTCCCCGTTGCTAGGGTACCAACATATATGATACAAGGATGAAGAATCCTACAAAATAAAGGTTAGTGTAAGACAATAATTGTTTTATAATGAGTATGTGATATATAATAATGCGTGTGTAAGATGCATTCTGTAAATGCTTGATGGAAGCTCCCCCTTGCTTTAGGACTTCAATATGAACCTACAAAACAAAAATTAGTATAATAGAAGCTTTGTCTTTAGACAAACGTGTCCTCTACAATAGAGTGTATAGAAGATGCAATAAGAGTGCTTGATGAATATTCCTCCTACGTCAAGAAGCACCTATAATGAAAGAATGAAGATATTCGATGCAAACATCATCCTTAGATGAGTATGATATATATGAATAAGCATATATGATGAACCTACAATGAACAGATTAGTGCAATATATTTTATCTCAAAGAAAAATAAGATGTATATATATGATGCAATATATAAATGATATAAGTGGCTCAAAGTAGAGAACCATAAAATCAAAGATCTCATGAAGTGTATTCTTCTAATAAGAATTACAATCATAAGAAAAACGCGAATATAATATGATAAAATCCTACAAAATAATGCCTAGAAAGAAGATATAAAGTGAAGTCGAAACATTAAGAGTTAAAGTGAGCGGTGCTAGTGTTGGTGTCGGTTTACTAGTAGGATTGATGTGGTGATAACTTGGTAGATGACTCAAGAATGATAAAAGTAAGTTTTCGCAAATGAATGGTGGTGATGATTAGTGAATGAGGTGATGGAAGGTGGTGGTTGTAACGTAGACAACTATTTAAACAATTAGAAACTTGTATGTATAGCAAATGCTATAACGCATATAAAGATTGAACATATGGACTTATGCAATCTAAAATTCACAACTTAAGGGATAAAGGAATACGACTTTCATAATGTTAAGAAAAAGAAAATGTGAATGGACATTGATATTCAATGACGGCTACGGGTTATGATTTGATCGATTTATTACTGACGCTAATGAGAACGAAATACGTTTAGAAAGAATGACCTATACCGAATGATAATGGATGAAAGAGTACTAACATGGTATAGACCTACATGACCTTTAACGACATTATCATCTACCAAAGATGATGTATCGTGCCATAATGTATGCTCGAATGAAATTAAGAGGAAGTGAAGACAATGATTACTTAGGAATAGAAATTCCATATGCAACAATTTGAAATACTAGATACCTATATGAGGATGAAAATGACATCATAAGATGCGAGAGTGTTGATTAGACCAACGTGTTGAGAATGAGATTTTTTATTAAAATATCGTTTGTACTTACAATGACGTGCATGATACGTGTTGAGGAAGAAAAGGATGAGGTCCTATGATGGTGTTCTAGACAATGAAGTTGTGAGATTCAGGTTAAAAGGAAAATCCTAGGTTCGTTAGTTGTGAGAGGTTTCAAGCAAAGGTATATCTACATATTTGGTTTCACTAATTCTAGTCTAAGTCTAAGGAGACTTAATGGTTCTTGTTTAAGAGATTTGTTAAACACATGATGTGTTTTTCACTTGATGAGATATTGGTACAAACTAGTAATGTTGGGTTAAATAAAAAGAAAGGCTTGAAGCACTTGCGGTTTTATGAACCGATTTTAACTAAATGGTGTGTGCCTATGTCTTGGTATTTTAGGGTGTAAGAAACATGAGTAGGTGTTCTTTAATACACAAGACAAATATGTGAATGAATTTTTCTCCGCCTTAATCGGTGGACATCCAACATATTATGTAATGCATTGTATAAAGAATGATGATAAAGTGTTTAGGAAGTTAAAGGTTAATGAAAGCTATGAGCTTAGCAATGTTTTGCGAATGTTGGTTAGCATACAAAGAACTTCATCCTTGAAATCACGTAGCTCTTCTCTATCAATGCGAGATGATCGCATGACGAGGCATGTGGTTTTCTCAAAGGAAGTGGAGAGGATTAGAGTATTGTTATAACTAAATAGTGATGGAAGTGATTTTTGGAAAGCGGAAGCAATAATGAGATTTGGAAAGAGGTCGGTCGAAAGATACAAAAAAAAACAAAAAAAAACAAAACAAAGCCTAGCCTTTAAAATTTAATCTTATATGCTTTAAAACTATGTGCAAGTGCAAGTGCAAGTGCAAGTGCAAGAAATCCGAAAGAAATATCACTAATCAATAAATAGTAATTATGGGATTAAAATTATGCACAGTAAACATATAAAAGTTAAAACGAAAATGAGATAACAAAAGAGTTGTTATCAACCTACAAAACAGATTTGCTAGTGACAAAAGATGTCAACATGATAGAAATCAAAAGATAACATCTTATATAAGCAAAAACAACATATTCATCTAGTAGACAAGAATCACCATATAGCATCATGACAAACAATCATATAATGCAAGAGCATGAAATTATTTGAAACACTACATTGTGAACTTGTTTTGTCGTTACACTTAGACACTTAAGCATACTTAGCCATAAATTTACACAATGATTTATGTGATTAATTTGTAAGATAAAAACACTTCTCAATGTTTATCATACCAAAAGCACTTCGACGTTATAAGTGCACAGGTAGCAAACAAGTAGTGTGACAAAGTTACAAAAGAAACAAGATGAAACGTTTATGCAAGCCGTGTTAAAATTGCAACATTTTGGAGCATGCATTATTTAGACCATCTTATGTATAGACTTAATGAATGCCAACAAAATACAAGAGCATTCAAACATAGATACATCATATAAAAACATCATGTATCAAAATGACATATCATGAGTTAACAAGTAACATATTAATCTTGCGAAACATTATATAAAGAAAGAATGAAAATATCATACAAATCATGTTAACATTTAGTAGCATGAAACATATAATCATACAAGCATCATAAAGGTAAAACTTTACCAAGGTTTACACATTAGACTGTTAATCAAACAGTTATCAAACACTAAGACAATGTTAAGACAATTAATCAAATCAAATGTGATGCAAGAGGTTTAAATAATCTTAAAGAAAGAAAATTCATATCTACTACTTGTTTGACTAATGTTCCTAAGGCATGGTAAAATATCTTATTTTAACACTTACTTTAGACAAGTATAGGAATAAAGATTTTTCAAGTTGGAGAATGAATATGAGACTATTACTAGTGGTGCTCAATTAAGGCTAAACACGACCATTTTTACGGGTGATACCCAACTTCTCTCCAGGAAGCAATTTAACAGTTAGGTTAGATTGAGTTTCTAGTGCAATAGTTTCTCCAGTAGTCATTCTCATGTTAGAAAGATTGGAATTCCTATCTTTACCTATTGAAGTATATAAAAGATGATATTTTACCAATACTTGGCTTAATAGTCAAACTAATAGTCAAAGAATGTGTAATTAGGTTGATGTGTTACTTTTATAATAAAGAAGAACTTAAGGTTCATTATTAGATGCTTGGCATTACATTTATGTATCTTTCAACAAATGAGATTATCCCATGGGATAGAGTTATCATGCTTATGAAAACAAGTATGACAAGATGAATGGGATACGCTAGTTGATAGAACTTGTAGATGTTTGTTGAAGATCATTGAGTCAATGAGGTGTAATGAAATCTCTTGTAACACAACAGTTTATGTCGCAAGAAGAGAGTGATGCATAGGATATACAATATCCTTTTAATACGGTGAAAACTTAACGCATGATTTATAATGTTTTTCCAAAACATCATGTTTTCCTAAATGAAGATATGAAGCTAAAGTGTTTGAATCAGTCCTATCCTAAGTATACTTGGTTTCGAGACTATATTCACTTGAGTTTCTTATGTATACTCCTCAAGAGTCATTGTCGCTCGGGGTGTATGAGGTTGGCTTTGAGATTGCATTTTAACATATGTTGTTAAAATGTTGATTTAAAGTTTAACAAAACTTATGCAAAAGTTTAACGACAAAGTATTACTAATACTTTGATAACTTGTCAAGGTAGTACTACTTATACCTAATGGAAATTAATAGAAGTGATCATGCTCGTATGATAGTGAAGGTTCTAGCCTTAATGAATCATCTAAGTCCTCATAGGCTGGAAAGTATGGTTGAGTTTGTTCAACGTACATTTGATTCGGTATGAGTGTTGGACAAAGGGCTTTTTGAGCAATGCACTCAACGGATTCAAATGATGGCAAGGATGGTGGATAGGTTGTTCTATATGTTAGGTTTTCTTAGAGTGTAGAGGTTTGTTGTGCTATGGGAGTGCTTAGGTTGATTATTTGTTCATAAATGTTGAAGACAACAAGAATGGATACTAATTCTTATGGTCCGTTGGTTGGTACAACTAGCGGGTGAAATGCTTGAAGTTTTGGTCATGTTTGTAAAGCTTATGGGCTGAGATATATCACAAGGTAAATGTGATGAAATGATGGTGAAAGAACAAGTGAACTTAAGTGCTAAATGTTTAAGGATGAAAAACTGTTGACATTTGTTTTTGTTCCTATTGATTAGGAGAGTATTACGATAAGTGCTCTAGTCTTGATGAGTGTTTTAACAAATGTTGTTAGAATACTTGGGTGTTGATTTTTCGGATATTACTTTTAATGACTACGGTAGTAAGTCAAATTTACTTGAATATTTCGAACGAAATACTTAAGTTGTCAATCCTACTTAGTTGAGATTGGAAAGCATAAAAGGATAGCAAGACTTGATAATACATCTATAACTTAAGAGTGAGTTATGACTCGATGTAAATCCTTATCGTCTTGAAGGATGACACATTATTTTCATGTTAACCAAGTGAGGTAACATATGTAGATACAAGACAATATCTATTGTTATAAGTTGGACTTATGATTTTGACATTGTATGCAATCTTTTCAATTAATGAGTCCGGATTTGTTAGAAATGTTGTCAAGTCACCAAATAAGTGAAGCTAATGGATGAGGGATGAGTTAAGGATGGAAGAATGTAGTGAGTGTGTGTAGATAGGTAGTAAATGTTGTGCAATCGTCATATTTATGTTCCTTGTACTTAAAATTTTGAATTTCTAGTGAGAACTAATCTCCTAATGGCTTAAGGTGACTTATATATATTCCTAATATGCACAATGGTAAGGAAGAAGTTTAGACACAACTATGAAGAACAAATTTTGCGGGAAAAAGGAAATTTAAAAATGCAGCTAGAATGGCGGAACCAACGACTACACGGAGCGGAACCAAATTTTTGGTTCCGCCGTATCCGTGGCCTGGAAATTGGCGGATCCAAATTTAACAATGGACGGAACCCATGATTTGGTTCCGTCCTAGCCGTACCCTACTGTCCCCGTTTTTCAACAAAAATTTTTGAGTACCTTAACCTTATTCTAACTCTATAAAAGTTGTAGAAACACATGTAACTAACCAAATTACTTTGAGAAATGACAATAACACCAGTAAAAACACACTTACCTTTAAAGATCAAGCGCGCGTTAAAATTTCCACTTTATAGAAGTGAAAACATGAGAAAATGATAACATTAGGATGTTATCTACCTGCACTTGTTCGTTAAATCACATGATATGTCCAACACAAAGTTATTATCCTACGAGTACACAATTCCATAATACGTAATTGTTCAAGTTTTGTTATGCCAAACACTCCTTAACAGTGGACATTTTTCGACTCCCTAAACCCGTTCAAATTTCCTAATTTTACATGGAACATATGCACCTAATTAGATGTGATTAGGAAACAACTAAAACATAGGTTCTAACACATGTTAGCATATAGATCAAGCCAATTATTTTGAACTTACCATAAATGGAAGTTAAGCCAAACAGTGGCATAAACACAGAAAATTGAGAACGTCAAGGTGTTATCGTCCGGCATGCTATGGTTAGTTCACATGATCATTCAAAGATAAGTTTCTATCCTATAACAAGACACGTACATTAAACATCATTGTGGAAGTAGATATACAAAACACCTTTTACAAGAATACTACATGTTTAAAATGTAGTGACACATTTAGACACTTGACCATCTTTTAAGATACTTAGTTAATATTACTTAGATCTCATTTCTAAGTGAGTTATGCAAGATTTTAATATAACATATGCAAAGAGAGTGATCTAAATCAATAAGCAATTACAAAAACAAATTTTCAACTTAGTACACAAAATCTAGTAAATATCCTATTATGTATAAGAATGAAATCAACAAACAATCAAATGAATATCATGGCAAGATTGATACTTATAAATCACAAATAAACAAGTGCAATTACAAATTTCAATAAGCAAACAACATAGATACATACAACCAAAACAAGTAGTCATTTACCATAGCATAAAAAGAAATATACTTTTCGCCACTTTGCGTTTAAATATGACGATGTATGCCAAGCTTGATTTGTTTCCTTTATATACATAAATATCACCAAGTTATTTAGTTTCAAAAGAAATCATATCAATATTCAAAGGATACTAACTTATATTGCCTTATTCAAAAGTTTGAGTTTCTATATCAAACCGAAACTTAATATTTTGAACACACTGTAGTATTTGGTTCATTATCCTTACTTCAAATTAGATTTAGGTCATGAGAGTATTTTTTAAATGAAAGTAGACTCAATTCCATTTAAATCGATAGGTGGCGCGACTCCTACGGACTTACGGTTAATTAGTTATGAATTTTTGAAGTTTTACAAAAATTTTTGGACTGTGCAGCCAAGGAACCTTTCACCAAAGGGGACGGAACCCTTGAATTGGTTCCGCCCAATCCGTGGTCTACTGTAACAAATTCACCAAAACTTGTATTTTGTCATAAAGAAAACATGTAGGACTTACTAGATTTGATAGTAAATATATAATACACTTATTTTACTTCATTTCTACTGATGTAACTTATCTAATCATTTACGGAGGTAATTATTCAACTAAATTTATAGTTATCCCAAAAGCTCCTTTTTAAAACCATATTTTTCGTAAATTAGCTCCAAGCACATACTTAGACACTTACAAATTTTAAGAAATGTTTTCTTTTATTTTTCAAGGACACCTACAAGCTTGTATACAGAGTAACATTTAACCACAAAATTTCTAGGTATACTTAGCGAAACATTTTTCATATTATATTCCGCTTCAATGGTAACTTGATACATGGATCGTGCTCCATTTTAAAAACCATTTGTTTTGAAAATAAGAGCTACGAGGCTCTGGTACCAATTGTGAAAAACGTAGAGGGGGGTGAATTCGTTACCGTTTAAAATCTTTAAACTTGTTGTATCAAATATCCATTTTTAGCTTGTTCTAATATGAAAGATGTTACTTGTAGTTTATGACTAGCATAACTTAACACATGTTATCACTCAAGTACAATCAACAAGTTACAACACAAGTAATCACATAATGTAACATTAAAGTAAAGTAATAAGTAAAAGAAAGTGCAAACCGAACACGAGGATTTATAGTGGTTCGGTCACGGATCTCCTTTCCGCCCTACTCCACTCCCCGAGTATCCAACTCGAGAGTTACTTCACTAGATCAACAACCTCCCTTCTCGGCGGAGAAAACCTTACAATCGTCTCTTACACTTTATCCGATACAAAGCTAGATACCGGGTTCTTTTACAAAGTTACAACCACTCCTAACGTCGCCTATACAATATTTCCGACACTAAGCTAGATGTCGAGTTCTTTTACAAGGGTACAACCACTCCCGCTATGTTTTGTGGCCCAACATAAAAACCTTGTGTTTTATGGCACAAACACATAAACCATCTAAGCTAGTTTGGTGAATAAAGAAGAATGAAATCAACAAACAATAAAATGAATATCATGGCAAGATTGATACTTATAAATCACAAATAAACAAGTGCAATTACAAATTTCAATAAGCAAACAACATAGATACATACAACCAAAACAAGTAGTCATTTACCATAGCATAAAAAGAAATATACTTTTTGCCACTTTGCGTTTAAATATGACGATGTATGCCAAGCTTGATTTGTTTCCTTTATATACATAAATATCACCAAGTTATTTAGTTTCAAAAGAAATCATATCAATATTCAAAGGATACTAACTTATATTGCCTTATTCAAAAGTTTGAGTTTCTATATCAAACCGAAACTTAATATTTTGAACACACTGTAGTATTTGGTTCATTATCCTTACTTCAAATTAGATTTAGGTCATGAGAGTATTTTTTAAATGAAAGTAGACTCAATTCCATTTAAATCGATAGGTGGCGCGACTCCTACGGACTTACGGTTAATTAGTTATGAATTTTTGAAGTTTTACAAAAAATTTTGGACTGTGCAGCCAAGGAACCTTTCACCGAAGGGGACGGAACCCTTGAATTGGTTCCGCCCAATCCGTGGTCTACTGTAACAAATTCACCAAAACTTGTATTTTGACATAAAGAAAACATGTAGGACTTACTAGATTTGATAATAAATATATAATACACTTATTTTACTTCATTTCTACTGATGTAACTTATCTAATCATTTACGGAGGTAATTATTCAACTAAATTTATAGTTATCCCAAAAGCTCCTTTTTAAAACCATATTTTTCGTAAATTAGCTCCAAGCACATACTTAGACACTTACAAATTTTAAGAAATGTTTTCTTTTATTTTTCAAGGACACCTACAAGCTTGTATACAGAGTAACATTTAACCACAAAATTTCTAGGTATACTTAGCGAAAAATTTTTCATATTATATTCCGCTTCAATGGTAACTTGATACATGGATCGTGCTCCATTTTAAAAACCATTTGTTTTGAAAATAAGAGCTACGAGGCTTTGGTACCAATTGTGAAAAACGTAGAGAGGGGTGAATACGTTACCGTTTAAAATCTTTAAACTTGTTGTATCAAATATCCATTTTTAGCTTGTTCTAATATGAAAGATGTTACTTGTAGTTTATGACTAGCATAACTTAACACATGTTATCACACAAGTACAATCAACAAGTTACAACACAAGTAATCACATAATGTAACATTAAAGTAAAGTAATAAGTAAAAGAAAGTGCAAACCGAACACGAGGATTTATAGTGGTTCGGTCACGGATCTCCTTTCCGCCCTACTCCACTCCCCGAGTACCCAACTCGAGAGTTACTTCACTAGATCAACAACCTCCCTTCTCGGCGGAGAAAACCTTACAATCGTCTCTTACACTTTATCCGGTACAAAGCTAGATACCGGGTTCTTTTACAAAGTTACAACCACTCCTAACGTCGCCTATACAATATTTCCGACACTAAGCTAGATGTCGAGTTCTTTTACAAGGGTACAACCACTCCCGCTATGTTTTGTGGCCCAACATAAAAACCTTGTATTTTATGGCACAAACACATAAACCATCTAATCTAGTTTGGTGAATAGATTGTGATGTTA
>LBNU01005279.1:34419-46533 GCA_014162995.1 Artemisia annua | reverse complement strand
GATAATTATGAAATTTTTTATAAAACTAATTAACCATCACAGGAATCCTAAAAAATTATAAAAAGTTTATAAAAATTAAAAATAAACTATTTTAGAAATTATTTTCTTAATATTAATTAAAAGCTAATTAAACTAAATTAATTAATAAAAATAGAAAATGAACAGTAATAATTATGAAACATTTTTCTAAAAATACTTTATAATTATAGAAAGCTAGAAAAAATATAAAAAGATGCTAGAGATTAAAAATAAATAGTAATGGATTTTATTTTTGGTTTTTTAATTAAAACTAATTTAACTAATATTAATTATTAATAATACTAAATGAAAACAGATAATTATGAAAATTTTTATACAAATACTAAAATATAACAGGAACTTAAGAAAAATATAAAATTGGAAAATGTTTTTGGAAACGCTGAACAATAAGCCAAATGGCTTAAATAGAAGCTATCACTTTCTTAAAAGTGATGAATTTTTTGATTTTTCTTTTACAAAACTATTTTAACACTGAAAATGAATAACTTTTGTGAAGACAACTCTTTTAGAACTTAAAAATAAGCTTTGTGCAAGCTTTTGTTCCCAACAGTGTACAAAATAAGCTCAAATAAGAAATTTTGGACCTGAAAAAGCTCTAAACAAGCTACAGACTGAGAACCATGGGCAATTTGGGAAACAAATAGGTGAGATATACTGGAAAGAAGCTAGAATAACAAGAAAAACCTACTGAATAAGCTGAAAATAGAAATAAGCAAATCCAAATAACACTCAGAAACAAACAAGCCTGCAGGTTTTTATAAGCTAAGATTCAGCTTATCAAATAAGCTAACAAACCAAATACAAGCCTGGAACCTAAAAGAATGGCTTATGAACTTTCCAAAAAGCCCAAGCTCACACTGTGGAACCCACTGGTGAGCTTGTGGGGGGCTTGTGAAAAGGGCTCAAGTACACTGAATGATCAGTGTACTGAGGAAATGGGACAAGCAACAAGCTCAAAATAAGCTAAGGGCAAAAGCTCTAGAACCCAAAATAAGCACTGACCTAATAAACTGAGCTGGTAAGCTTCTCAAAAAGCTAAAAAAACTCAAGGTGGGGCCTACTAATGAATACTATGGAAGCTTGTGAAAATGGGCTTATCAAACAAAGATCCTGGGAGCAGGGGAGGTCAAAGCTCACACAGGCAACTTCAAGGCCAAATTTTGTTGAGCAAACAAGTTTAGAATCCCAATTTTCTTGTTGATTTAGTTAGACAGGCTACCAAAGATCACAAAACAACAAAAAGAAACTATTTCCAATCCATAGTTACTCCTACAAAAGATCTAGAAAAATTAACCATTTTGCCAGATGAGGCTTTTTGACTTTTTGAAATTAACTCTAGGTTTGACCAAAATGGATTTTGATTGATCCTCAGTGATTAAAAATGATGTTTCAAGTTACCATGAGGTGAGATCAAGCTACCTTTACAACTTTTTTAACTAATTTCCATGATTTGGAAACCTTAATCCTTGACAGTTAAACAAAAATGAGATTGTAAAAGGGATTTTGACTTTTTTTCAAAGGAGACCTAGTTTTTATTGTTTAAATGACTCTAATAGACCTATGTTGAACTGACTGAACCAAATACAACAGCAAAAGACTACTAGATTACCAAGATACACACTGAACCAAACACCCCTTAATTAGACTATTTTCAAGATTTTCAAAGCAATTAAGTGAGTAGGACCATGAAACTGATTCAGAGATACATATTATGCTACAAGAAACTAATTTAAACATGAAAATACCAATATTAACATCAAATATCACAGAATCACTATAAGAGTATATTAACTGTGAAAATGAAATATCTAGCAACTATGAAAACTGACAAACAAGCAGGCAAGATTAAGCTATTATATCACTAACATACACTAAATAAGCCTTAAAAACACAGAGACAAGCAGTGATAAGCTAATGCACAGTAAAAAGCAAAATTTGAGGATTTGGCTTACAATGTGCAATCCAGCTAAAAACCAAGAACCAGGACCCAAGAACACACCTAATGGCTTTCCACAAAGCCTCTAACCCACTGCCATCCAAAATATACAGTGCTCCAGCTTTCTTCTTTCTTCTTTCTTGATTTTTTATTTTTCACTGAATTTTTTCTATTTTTTTTGTATTTTTGAGATTATGACTTTAGATTGATTTAAATGTTCTAAAAGCTTGTAAAAGCTTATACTTAAGCTGAAATGAGTCCAAGAGATCAACAAATAACAGTTTTTGACAATAGCTAAGCTAAAATGGAAATTTACTCAAAATATGCAAGCTTGAGTGTTAAAAGGAAACTTTGGAATTTCTATTAAGGAACTTTGAAAAGTACACTGGAAATTGACTACAAGGTACACTGGAAGGAAATTTTACATGAAAAATAAAGTTTACAACTAATTCGACATTACTACTATTAAGTAGACTACACACTGGTCTTCAAGCCTTCTTCTTCCTTTTATAGCATTGAATTAGGGTTTAGGAGGTTCCCTTGTCTTTTCCCAGCAACAAAATCAACCATTGGATGAGTAAAATTCAATCTTGGCCCTCCATTTGTTTTAGCGCCAAAATAAAGAATTGCAAATTGCACTGATAAATTGCAAGGGGGGGGTCATTTATTGTGTAGGTGTTGTTAGGTGGATGTGATGGGTTTGGGCGGTGGAAGCAAGTGGAAGTGGTAGGAGAAATACCAGGGTGGTTTTGCAGTGTGGGAGAGTGGTTTTTTGGGGGGAAGGGGGATTTGACCAGGGGTTTAACCCTGGTAAATAACGAAGGGGGTGTTGGGTTGTTTTGGGCCTGTGAAGAGTTTGGGCCAAAGGGGTTATAAGGGTTGTGTTTGTTTTGGGTTGGATTGGATTTTGGGTTTATATAATACAAAGGGTCCGTTTGGTTTAGTAGCTAAATAGCACAAGGACCAAACTTGTAATAATCTGAAACTTGAGGACCTGGTGTGTAACTTTCCAAAAGTATTCACAAGGACCAATCTTGCCATATTTGAATAACCCAAGGACCATAAGTGATATTTTCCACATTTGAAATTTCTAGGGACCAAATATGTCAAACTTGAAACTTGAGGGACCAATCTTGTAATTTCTCCAATCTTTTCACCCAGGGACCAAACTTGACAAATTGTGAATTCCCAAGGACTTTTGTTGACTTTTCATCCAGAATAATTGCTCAAGGACTGATTCTATCAATTTCTAAAAGTTGAGGGACCATTTCTGCCAATTCTACAAACTTTTGCTCCAAGGACTATTTCTGGCATTTTGTGATTCCCCAAGGACTGTTTTGACAATCTGAGCTCAAAAGTTTTAATTTGCTTCCCCGGCTTTGGCTTTTGACACGTTTTCCAAACTCGTGCTCGTTTTTGTCCTTTTTGGCTTGATTTGTGCCAATTTCTGAATATCCGTTCCTGCACGATCACAAACACAAAAACACAATATCTTTGGCATTTATGGTTAGTTTGTGTGTGTTTGGTCTTAATTTGGCCAAGAAAAGATGTGTGAATAAGCACACATCAAAATCCCCCAGACTAAGGTATTGTCATGTCCTCACGCAATGTAATCAATTCATGCTCTTGAGATAAATAATTTCATAACTCTTTTTACTAACGTTGAAGAAGTAGCAAGATGTTCAAAAGAGATTAAAAAGTTATTTATTCTCGAGATCGCCCCGCTTATCCATTTTATTATCTATACTAACTGTTTATGTACTTTTTACTTTATTATGTGACAGGATGTTGACTTTCATCATTTTTCAATAACGTTTAGGGTCACAGAGTAGGAAACACAACTCATAGAAAAGTGTCCATACGGATAGAATTCATCGTCCCTGACTTTTCACGAGTTCCCATACTAAGCGTAAAAGCGAGATCACAGCTCAAATACAAGTTAGATGCCGACACTACTCATGGAAGTTACTTGTGTAAATAACTTCTTGCTCCCATTTTCCTATTTTCCTCTATTTATTTTATTTTTGGTGAGAGTTGAATTTCTTCATATTTTCTCGTTTTGATATGATTTAATCCGATAAAGATACTAAGTTAAGACGCTAAGTAGTTTTCTATCTTTTCTCGAGAATCGTTGTTTTGAAAATGAGGTCCACATCAAGGAATTGGGATACATACACACTCATAGACATCAGTTGTGGAGAAATACACGTGCACCTCTCGTGTCTGGTCTAGGACCATGCACAAACACCTCACGCGCCATCAACTTGTCCAATAACTGAGCACTAATCACTTATTCACTTCTCTCTCTTTTTTTTCTTTTTTTTTCTTTTTTTTTTTTTTGATTATACATAACTGGTAACACGTACTACGGAGCTTTCTATACGTTCCTGAAATGAGGATCCAAGGGGTTTAGACCAAGACCTCACACATTCCCGCAAAGAGGTTTAAAGCCCCGATCTAGAACTACAACTTAACATGATTCAACTTTATTACGCGACCTTGATGCGTACCCGATTTTTAAAACAAGGATTCTCTTGAGAAGATAAAGAACTAAGTTTCATCAGAACATAATGTCTTTAATTATTTTTATACATATATGGGGTGAGACAATTTTGTGGCAGCAAAAAGCCACAAGTACCTACGATGAGCTCTAAAGAGAACCAACTACTCCACGTTTAGCATCTAACTTCAGGATAAACTCTATCTCAGTAGATTGCTGGCGCGAGTCTTCGATGCTTCAACTATCGGATGGTCACTAGTGCACTTCTTGGATCGCTAGCGCGTTATTTGCATAACGGATGGTCACCAAGCTACACACTAGATCGCTCGCGCGTTAGTTAATGTTTCTAATACTCGGATGGTCACTACTTTTTTGATGCTTAGCCAAATGAGTTAAGGGAACAAGCTAGGGCTCAACACGCCCGGTCAAGTCAAAATTCTATACCTACTCTACCCAGCGGAAAGTCAAACAAAGTGTCAAAACTTGTTATATTTTTGCAAAAAATTTCAATCTTTTTTCATTTTTTTGTACTTTTTTTGATAAATTTTTTCAATTTTTTGGATTTTTCGAGAAAAACGGGGTTGCATGAGTAAACGGCACATGAAAAGTGCAAGACAAATCAAATCGAAGATACCCCCCAGACTAAAGTTAAACATTGTCCTCAATGTTTCAAAGGTGAGGGTCATCCTAAGTTGTATCTAAGGCCGTTTATTAATTATGCCAAAAGATAATGTTAGTTAATAAGATTAAGAATATCAGAACGACGAAGAATGAGACTCGAGTGGGCTAAGGACAAAACACGAGCACGAGAGCCTTCATGCGTCAGGAAAAATACCTGTACAAACACAACAACCATACAAAGGATGNAAGTTAAACATTGTCCTCAATGTTTCAAAGGTGAGGGTCATCCTAAGTTGTATCTAAGGCCGTTTATTAATTATGCCAAAAGATAATGTTAGTTAATAAGATTAAGAATATCAGAACGACGAAGAATGAGACTCGAGTGGGCTAAGGACAAAACACGAGCACGAGAGCCTTCATGCGTCAGGAAAAATACCTGTACAAACACAACAACCATACAAAGGATGCAGAAGAGGTTGCCCCCTTCTCGTCACTTATTAGAAAATAGGAAGAAGACAGAGAGACATGGGTGAAAACCCTTGTGATGCTAATGTTTTTGTTCACCGAGTCACTAGCTTGACTCGATCCCCGCATTCATTTGTTCATGGGGAAAGTTTGGAGATCCGGGACAACCATGGGTGGTATGTCCCCTCCGAAGTAATGCTTCAACCTGTGACCATTCACTTTAAAGTTGGGACCATCGGGTTGAGATAATTCGACGGTACCATATGGAAAAACTTTAGCAACAATGAATGGGCCAGTCCAACGGGTTTTAAGCTTCCCCGAGAAGATCTTCAATATAGAATTGAAAAGAAGGACTCGGTCACCAACGTTGAAAACGCGGTTCTTTATTTATGAGTCATGAATCTTCTTTGTCTTTTCTTTGTAGATCAAAGAGTTCTCGTAGGCTTGATCACGAAGTTCATTTAATTCATTCAGCTGAACTTTACGGTGATCACCCGCTGTTTGTAGGTCGAAGTTAGCATGTTTCAAGGCGCAGTAGGCTTTGTGCTTGATTCGTTGTCGTTTTGGTGTGTAAAACAACAAGTATTCAAAAATATCAACAAAGTGGAGTCAAAGTTATCGTGAGTGACAACGAGACGTGGAGAAATACAAGTAAACCTTTTAGGAAAAAGATTACCTCGTAAACTCGTGCAATGTGATATTTGTGAGACCGGGAAGTGATTTCCCGGGTTGTATACCAACGAGGTGTGAATGGAAAGATTCGCGAAAGGTCGAGATTAAAGACTTGTATGTTTGGTTGCGAAAGATTGTTTGGAATTGTTGTACGTTAAATTAACGAAATTGGAAAATAAACGAACGAGGATAAAAATAAATTAACCTAAAGGGAACAAAAGGCAATTGGCAAACTAGGGAAATCCTAAAACACTACGGGAAACAAAGTTAGGTATCGGGAATCCTAAATCACAATCTAAAACAAACACGTATCGTTTATTTAAAAATAAACGTCACGCGCAAGATAAAACGTGAAATTTAAACACGAAAGGTCCTACGAGCCTACAAATAATTTTAACACGTACTAAATGACAAAAGAAAATTTTGGAAAAAAGAAAATTAATTTTTTAATGAAAATCCTAATTATTATGAATTAAATACTAATTAAACTAAATTAAATCAAAATAAATATTAAAACTATTTAAATAACTCTGAAACTTTTTCTGGAAATTAATTTAAGCTAAAACCTATTTAAGAAAAATAAAAAAGTTGAAAGAAGCAGCTTCAATAAGCTGTAATAAGCTCAACAGCTTATATAAGCTTAAGGATTACTACTACTATAAAATAAAAAAAAGAAACATAATACATTGAGAAGACCCTAGGGCAGATGGTAGCAGAGTGTGATGTTTGTGTCTGTGTGTGGTGGGTATGCATAAGGTCAGGGGTTCGAATCCCATCCAGGCCTTTTGCTCAATTTATATATTTTTTTTTTTTTTTTTTTTACTAACACACAAACACAAGCATGAAACAATCTGGAAATCAGGCTTGACAAACAAGCTCAAACAAACTNTTTTTTGGATTTTTCGAGAAAAACGGGGTTGCATGAGTAAACGGCACATGAAAAGTGCAAGACAAATCAAATCGAAGATACCCCCCAGACTAAAGTTAAACATTGTCCTCAATATTTCAAAGGTGAGGGTCATCCTACGTTGTATCTAAGGCCGTTTATTAATTATGCCAAAAGATAATGTTAGTTAATAAGATTAAGAATATCAGAACGATGAAGAATGAGACTCGAGTGGGCTAAGGACAAAACACGAGTACGAGAGCCTTCATGCGTCGGGAAAAATACCTGTACAAACACAACAACCATACAAACGATGCAGAAGAGGTTGCCCCCTTCTCGTCACTTATTAGAAAATAGGAAGAAGACAGAGAGACATGGGTGAAAACCCTTGTGATGCTAATGTTTTTGTTCACCGAGTCACTAGCTTGACTCGATCCCCGCATTCATTTGTTCATGGGGAAAGTTTGGAGATCCGGGACAACCATGGGTGGTATGTCCCTGATCGAAGCGTTTTTCAAGCGGTGAAGCTTATAACTCGGATCGTTGTCCCAACGAGGGTTGAACTGATCTAGTCACTCAAGACCGTGAGCTATGTGTCGTGAATGAGGTTTAAAAGAAGATTTGGGTTTGTTTATACTACAACGACAAATTAAAGTAAAGGAAAGCGGTAAAATGACATGAAATAAGCAAACAAGTAAAGTTGCATGAATTAAAATGACTAAAGAAAGAAGTAAGTAAAATGCGATAAGTAATGAAAACGGTAAATGAATTTAAAAGAAAATGTGTTTGCAAAGCGACGCGAATAAGTTCATTAAGCTTGAGGTAAAAGTTTGTAACGAGTTATTTTCCTTTCTCGAGATTAGTTGTCAATTAATCTTTTGAAGAGATAATAACTCTAGACGAGTGAATTAATCGTTCAAAGGTTTTATCTTCGAGTAATTAAATCACACGTCTAAGTAATCTTTCGATTATTAATCACAAACGTTTAACGCTCTTACTTAAGTCACAAATTCGAATCACTAAGCGAACACGTTTAAAAACTACTCAAGACTCATATTAAAAACGTAAAGAGATAAAGAAAATAAAATACTTGTAAACATTAAACGGTAATAAAAGTTTAAAACTAAAAATTAAAAGACACGAGACTTTGATAATAAAACGTAACTAAAAAGATTTTAGAAAATTTCGACAGCATAACGTTTAGATTTAAGAAAATAAAAACCTCACTCGATGAGACGATGAGGTAAATCAATGCCTAACTCGGCAATAAAAGTAATGAAACTAGATCCATACTCGCTAGATAATAGAAAACCAAACTCGCTAGGACAGACTAAACCCATACTCGCTAGATATAAAGGACCATACTCGCTATCTTATAAAATCTCTTACTCGCTAGAGAAAGTGAACCATACTCGCTATACTTCTATTGATACTCGCTAGAACAAGATTTTGATACTCGCTAACATGAAACCAAGGACTCATACTCGCTAACCAAGGACTTTGATACTCGCTACTAAAACCTTGATACTCGCTAGACCCTACTAACCATACTCGCTATAACTTAAATTCTACCCATACTCGCTAAGACTTGGAGCAAACTCGCTAAACCCTAAACTAACTACTCGCAAAACAAAAGTAAAACAGATTTTGACCTTTTTAAACGTGAACAAAAGATTAAAACAAATAAAACCCAATAAAAGCTTTTTGAAGAACTAGGTTTAAAAGCTATATAAGCTTATATAAGCCAAAATAAGCCGCGACCAAAACAAACACCATGCAAAGTTGACAAAACTTATAAAAGCTTGTAGAAAAGATTAAGATAACATGAAAATAAGCTCAAAGATTAAAAGACTTGTAAAATAAAGCTTGTAAAGAACTCAAATAAGCTAGAAAATAAGACGTGTAATAAGCTTGTATTAAAGAGATAAGACTTACAAAATAAAACTAATCCTACTCCTACTCCTAAAACTAGCCAACCTTCTAAATGAGGTGGTGATGTTGATTTATAGGCCAAGGCTTTCACATGTTTGTCATTGTTGCACGTTTAGCCCTTGAACCTTTACAATTCATGATATTGCACTAAAACTAAGTTACAAACTACTCAACGTTCTTAAACATTAAACGTAACACTAATGTAATCTTGAGGATTCGAGTTGACGTTTCTTCCAAAGGTCTTCAAAAGATTTAAAAGCGACATCTTGCTCAAATGTGGAGGACAAGTGTCTCATGAATTTTTCTTCGAGCCTTTAAGGAATAAATTTGTCTTGGGCTTTTCTTAAGTAGATATCATCGTTGACTCGGCTTTTTGACACTTTTCCACATCTCGTGCTCGTTTTAGGCTTTTTGGTTGATTTTCATGCCATTTATGCAATATCCTTTCCTGCACGATCACAAACACAAAAACACGATATCTTTGGCGTTTAACGTTAGTTTTTGGTCTTATTAACACTTAAACTAAGGTCAAAAGTATGTGTAAAATAGCACATACCAGTCCCCTCCGAAGTAATGCTTCAACCTGTGACCATTCACTTTAAAGTTGGGACCATCGGGTTGAGATAATTCGACGGTACCATATGGAAAAAATTTAGCAACAATGAATGGGCCAGTCCAACGGGTTTTAAGCTTCCCCGAGAAGATCTTCAATCTAGAATTGAAAAGAAGGACTCGGTCACCAACGTTGAAAACGCGGTTCTTTATTTATGAGTCATGAATCTTCTTTGTCTTTTCTTTGTAGATCAAAAAGTTCTCGTAGGCTTGATCACGAAGTTCATTTAATTCATTCAGCTGAACTTTATGGTGATCACCCGCTGTTTGTAGGTCAAAGTTAGCATGTTTCAAGGCGCAGTAGGCTTTGTGCTCAAGCTCAATCGGTAAATGACACGCCTTTCCGTATACAACCTTGTAGGGGTTACACCCGATGGGTGTTTTATATGCTGTACGGAAGGCCCAGAGTGCATCATCTAGTTTATCCGACGAAGAGGCACGGTTTCACCTACTGTCCTCTCCAGAATTCTTTTTATCCCCCGGTTGGAAACCTCCACTTGCCCACTTGTTTGGGGGTGATACGCGGTAGAAAGACAGTGAGTTACACCATACTTTTGCATGACTTTGTCAAATTTGTCATTGCAGAAATGCGTACCACGATCACTGATTATAGCACGTGGAGTTCCAAAGCGAGCAAAAAGAGATTTCAAAACTTTACAACAACTCGGGCATCATTGGTGGGTAATGCTTTCGCTTCAACCCATTTTGATAAATAGTCAACAGCCACGAGAATGTATTTGTTTCCTCGAGATGATACAAACGGCCCCATAAAGTTAATGCCCCATACGTCAAAGATTTCACAAACTTGAATTGCATTTTGAGGCATTTCATTCCTTTGTGATTCCCGTGACGCTGACAAGCGTCACAAGCTTTGACCAAATACTGGGCATCCTTGTAAATCGTGGGCCAATAGAATCCGGAATCAAACACCTTTTTGGCGGTGTAGTTGGGACTATGATGTCCCCCAGTAGGTCCAGCATGGCAAGCCTTGAGAATATCAACGGCTTCCTGACCATATACACACCGCCGGATGACTTGATCTGCACAGATTTTGAACAGATAGGGGTCATCCTAGAAGTAATGTTTAACATCTTTGAAGAACTTATTCTTCTGTTGGGACGACATCCCTTTCACAACAAAGTTACCCGCATGATAGTTTGCAAAGTCGGCAAACCATGGGGTCGTAGAATCACCACGAAAAGAAACCGCATTAAGTGTCTCGAGAGGAAATGTTTCATTTATTTCCTTTTTCTCAAACACATCTTGGTGAGGGTTTTTTAATCGGGACAGATGATCAGCAGCTAGGTTCTCAGCTCCTTTTTTATCATGGATGATGATATCAAATTCTTGCAGGAGGAGAACCCATCGGAGCAATCTCGGCTTTGCATCTTGTTTGGCAAAGAGATATTTCAGAGCCGAGTGATCCGTATACACTATGCATTTAGTCAAGATTAAGTATGGCCGGAACTTCTCAAAAGCATACACCATGGCTAATAATTCTTTTTCCATTGTGGTGTAATGAGTCTGAGCCTCAGTCATAGTTTTACTTGCATAATGTATAGGCTGAAAGTGTTTTGTTTTTCGTTGCCCCAAGACCGCACCTATAGCAAAATCACTTGCATCGCACATGAGTTCAAAAGGTAGGTCCCAATCGGGGGCAACTAAGATGGGTTCTTTGGTAAGCTTTTTCTTCAGAGTTTGAAAAGCTTCGATGCACTCGGGAGAGAAGATGAAAGGAGCATCTTTCTCAAGAAGATGAGCCATAGGCCGGGAGATTTTAGAAAAATCTTGTATGAATCTACGATAGAATCCGGCATGACCAAGGAAACTCCTGACACCTTTGACAGTGGTGGGATGAGGCAGCTTGGCAATTACATCAACTTTAGCTCTGTCAACCTCAATCCCGTTCTTAGAAATCTTATGGCCAAGGACAATGCCTTCTTTGACCATAAAATGGCTCTTCTCCCAATTTAGACAAAGATTGGTGTCTTCACACCGTTTTAGCATGTTTTCTAAATGGGAGAGACATGATTGTAAAGAATCCCCAATGACCGAGAAATCATCCATAAAGACCTCCATAGTTTTCCCTATCATGTCATGGAATATGGCCATCATACACCTTTGGAACGTGCCTGGAGCATTACATAAGCCAAATGGCATACTTCGGTAGGCAAAAGTTCCGTAAGGGTATGTAAAGGTGGTCTTTTCTTGATCCTGCGGATCAATGGGAATCTGGAAGTAACCCGAGAAACCGTCTAGAAAACAATAGTACTCATTTCCTGCTAATCTCTCGAGCATTTGGTCCATAAAGGGTAGAGGAAAATGGTCTTTACGGGTGGCATCATTTAACTTTCGGTAGTCAATGCACACTCGCCATCCCGTAACCAATCGAGTTGGAATCAACTCGTTTTCTTCATTTGTGACAACAGTAATGCCACCCTTTTTAGGAAC
>LBNU01005278.1:2655-22757 GCA_014162995.1 Artemisia annua | reverse complement strand
TTAAATGATGCTTTAGGGGACTTTAAGTTGCCACATAAATTTCTTGTTGAGGGTATGAAATATATTGGATATCCCATTGGTACTAACCTTAAATTCTTAAAACGAAATCTTTCACCCCAATGGAGATTCCTAGTACATCATTTGCTTCAATGTTTAAGTTCTAAAAGTGGAGGATGGGATCAATTTGATACAAAAATTGCTTCTGCCATGATCTGTCTTGCTCTTGGAAGAACTTTCAATTTTTCTAAATTGATTTTTACTGGAATGGTGGCTAATGTGGATAGTCAACATAAGTTTTTGATGTACCCTCATTTTATACAGATGGTTTTAAATGCTGAGACAATAAATAAAACTATTTATCCTGTAAAATGTCTCAAAGCACAGGTTTTTGGCAATATGAATAGTGGATTTACAGGGGATGAAACGCCATTGTCTGTAGTTATGTTGTTTGCTTCTTCTAACCCTTGTGCAGGTTCTTTAAGGCCATCTGATGCTCAGTTTGCTCCAGTGCATACTCTTGAACTCAGTTCCTCTGCCTCACATCATTCCACTCATCAAGAGTCTCCCACAATGACTATGGATGATATTTTGAAGCTGGTTCCTACACTTCTTAATCGTATCACTGGATTGGAGAAACAGCTGACCATGACAAATAAGAAAGTGGAAAGGTTGGAACATGCCTTAGAAGAACTTGGAGTTTCTTTGCCTACTTCTATAGATGCAGATTCTGAAAATTCATCCAAACAAGGGGGAATTGGTCCCAAACAGCTGAAAAAGAATCCTTAGAAGAAACAGATTCAGAAGAAACAGATTCAGAAGAAATAGATTCAGAAGAAACAGCTGTTAGTTCTCCTAGACTTGAAGATGCAGAGCTGATCATTAACCTGAGTCAAAGTCAGAGGCAAAGAAAAATGTTAAGAGAAAGAGTTGTGGACAAGGAAACAATTAAGTCTGGTTCAATGGATAAGTCTGCTCAACCCAGCATTGGACAGAGGGAAGGAAAACAAATTGCTAAATCACTCTCAATACCTAAGAAATCAAAGAAACAGACCAGACAAGAGGAGGCAAGTTATGTTGAGATTGATAGACTTTTGCAACAAGATGCAAGTCAGACACATCCTCTGAAAAAGTATAAAAGGGTTTAAATTTTTTTTTTTGAACTCTTGACTATGTTTGAATGAATTCTCAGGGTAAATGGATTGCTGAGGAGATAAAACTTGGNAATTATTTGTTGGCAACATGCCCTCATGCTTTCTTGTTCCTCTTATCAGTTGGCTTGCTCACATCATCATATACCCCCTCATGTTCATTAACTGGTACCAATTCCGCATCAGGATCTTCTATCGTTTTCCTCTTATCAGCTGGCTTGCTCACATCATCATCTTGCCCAGCATGCTCATTAACTGGTACCAATTCTGTATCAGAATCATCTAGATCATTCCTGAAAATAATGGCATAATATATTACACGCGTAGGTTGTAGAAAATAAGGGACATAAGTATGTTTATTGTTTATGGTTTGCAGAGGTTATTGTAAGCAAACATTGTTCCCTCTGATCCTCTGTAGTCTTTGAAGGTGTTGCGACGGACGGTTCTGGTTGCAATGTCTTCAATGAAGACCTCGAGGTGTCAGTTTGAATGACAACAGATCTGGAACACGCACTTTCCACAGCCAACTCACTTGGATTCAACTTCCAACATGTGAAGCTTTCAAAGTTTCCGTACTCATAGTATGTGTATGACTTGATCTCAAAGACATGTGATGTGCCGATGACATTGGCTATGGGGGGTGGCAAGCTCGCATGCTCATCTAAAGACTGTAAAGGAAGGTTAGTGAAAGACTGGTACGTGAAATACTATAGATGTGATGTATTTACCTCATCCTCCAATTGCATGAGCGATGACGTTGAGCACTTTACCAACTCAATCGTTGGTTCATCGAAAAGCACAAAGACAGTTTGAGCAGTGTCGTCGGACATACCCAACTCAAGCCTATACCTGTCAAGCATATGTTGCACATGTACGTTAGCATTTGTATTTGTTGCATCCCAAATAACGTTGCATAAGTAGAAATTATAACATTACCTCATAACAGGATACACAACTGTTTTGTCACATCCATCGCACTAAAAGCCCCCATCCTTTCGGGTGGCAGCCTTTCTGCATTTGTCCCCACCACATGACGGGACGCTCCACCCCTTCTTAGTCCTAACATTATTGATTTTCGCCTTTAAGTGGAAGGTTACAGCCTGTAAACGGGTAAAATCTTGTGAACGACGTGAAACGGGATGATAATATAAACATGGAAAGATGGGTAAAATACTTACATCATTTTTTCAGTTGCGCGCCCACACCAGCAGGTTCTCAAGTGTCCCAACTTTAGGTTCAGAGTCCACAAAGCGGGCACCCACCTTTGACTTTCCCACACCACTAACAGCCATACAATAGGTAAGCAAACAATTATGGACAGTTTTCATTATCCAAACCATGTTTTCGAAACGCGTATAAACGCTTACCCTGAATCTGACAGTAGTTCCTTGATTGCAGGTATCTCAACGGCATCCATAATCATGGTGGATGAGCTGCTGGATAAATACAGTTTATCTGGAATGGGATGTCCAAATTCAGATTCACATGGACAAAATGATTTATACATATAAGTTTGAATATTCATAAACACATACTGTTGTAATGTCTTGTAGTTGTAGAGGTTATCACAATAGGACACATGCCTACGTGTTTTGTTTTTTGTCAATAAGCACATCACCTAACCCTCCCCATAACGTTACCCTTATTGACTGTCCCCTGTTGCACAGAACACAAAATTATGATAAACGTTAAATTACCTTTAGGATGATAATTGAAAGGTGCGACTTTTACTCAAAAGAATAATAACCATATATAATGGTGTTAACCTCTAGTTTGCTAGGTAGAAATCAAGATTTTTGGAACCGGTCTTAGTGTGGTCATCCTGCCAATGTTTGTTACGTATCCGGCTACATCTGGAAGGTAATAATTTGAATCTCAATGCATCATACCATTCATCGTGGGAAATTAGTAAATATATAAAACCAATACAAACTCACCAATAAGATATTTGTTTCCCTTAGGCTCTATCTTCCCGATATCCACTATCTGCAAAGGATACCTATTTAACCCATCAGAAATCACCAAAGACTTTCGTATGCTTGTTCCACCGTCAGATTCAAGCATAAAGGTATCGTTTCTTCTAACGCGATACTCTTCCTTGTTAGCCAGCACTACAAAAATTTTAATCGAGTATATACCACCTTCCTTTAACCTGAGGAAATTGTGTGCTACAGTTGCCCTGGCAGTGCAATGGATGACATTACCCTGCGAGAATATCGTGTCAAAATCAGGCATAAGGGACCAAACACAATATTTAAACGTTACCTTTGCATCAGATACAACAAAATCGGTACTCAAGTAACGCCCGGTTGTAGCGTTCACATCCCAAATCATGCACAACATAACAACAATGGTGCCGGTGGAATCCAATTTCAACTCATCAAGGAACATGTGGGATGGTGCGTTTGCATCTTCTGCAGCCATTGCCTGGGTTTACATGTATGCAAAGATGTATTGGAAACTGTAGGTATGGGTAGGGAAAATTATGCAAGTGTAAGTTATACAGCATTGAAGTTCATATGATGGGTGTTTAATTTTAGCATTCTTGGCTCTTTTGGTTCGTATTCTTTGAGGTGTAAATAATGTCAATGTGTACATTTTTCTCGACAAAAACACACATACACTCTACATTACACATTCTTAACACATCTTTTGTTCGGAACAACAACAATCTGTTTGAAAATTAATCTTTATGCATTAACAAATAATAGCTTATCACTCTATTTTTTGATGGTATCACTTTTGGGATAACACCACGAAAAAATAACCAAGTTAGATGTCATTTTCAATTAAAGCATCAAACTTTATAATTTCGTGCAATGTCTAACTGATCTAAATAGATCTCAAAAACTAAAATATTATCATCTCTACAAATGTATTTTTTAGGAAGCAATTATTTGTTGGCAACATGCCCTCATGCTTTCTTGTTCCTCTTATCAGTTGGCTTGCTCACATCATCATATACCCCCTCATGTTCATTAACTGGTACCAATTCCGCATCAGGATCTTCTATCGTTTTCCTCTTATCAGCTGGCTTGCTCACATCATCATCTTGCCCAGCATGCTCATTAACTGGTACCAATTCTGTATCAGAATCATCTAGATCATTCCTGAAAATAATGGCATAATATATTACACGCGTAGGTTGTAGAAAATAAGGGACATAAGTATGTTTATTGTTAATGGTTTGCAGAGGTTATTGTAAGCAAACATTTGTTTCCTCTGATCCTCTGTAGGCTTTGAAGTTGTTGCGACGGACGGGTCTGGTTGCAATGTCTTCAATGAAGACCTCAAGGTATCAGTTTGAATGACAACAGATCTGGAACACGCACTTTCCACAGCCAACTCACTTGGATTCAACTTCCAACACGTGAAGCTTTCAAAGTTTCCGTACTCATAGTATGTGTATGACTTGATCTCAAAGACATGTGATGTGCCGATGACATTGGCTATGGGGGGTGGCAAGCTCGCATGCTCATCTAAAGACTGTAAAGGAAGGTTAGTGAAAGACTGGTACGTGAAATACTATAGATGTGATGTATTTACCTCATCCTCCAATTGCATGAGCGATGACGTTGAGCACTTTACCAACTCAATCGTTGGTTCATCGAAAAGCACAAAGACAGTTTGAGCAGTGTCGTCGGACATACCCAACTCAAGCCTATACCTGTCAAGCATATGTTGCACATGTACGTTAGCATTTGTATTTGTTGCATCCCAAATAACGTTGCATAAGTAGAAATTATAACATTACCTCATAACAGGATACACAACTGTTTTGTCACATCCATCGCACTAAAAGCCCCCATCCTTTCGGGTGGCAGCCTTTCTGCATTTGTCCCCACCACATGACGGGACGCTCCACCCCTTCTTAGTCCTAACATTATTGATTTTCGCCTTTAAGTGGAAGGTTACAGCCTGTAAACGGGTAAAATCTTGTGAACGACGTGAAACGGGATGATAATATAAACATGGAAAGATGGGTAAAATACTTACATCATTTTTTCAGTTGCGCGCCCACACCAGCAGGTTCTCAAGTGTCCCAACTTTAGGTTCAGAGTCCACAAAGCGGGCACCCACCTTTGACTTTCCCACACCACTAACAGCCATACAATTGGTAAGCAAACAATTATGGACAGTTTTCATTATCCAAACCATGTTTTCGAAACGCGTATAAACGCTTACCCTGAATCTGACAGTAGTTCCTTGATTGCAGGTATCTCAACGGCATCCATAATCATGGTGGATGAGCTGCTGGATAAATACAGTTTATCTGGAATGGGATGTCCAAATTCAGATTCACATGGACAAAATGATTTATACATATAAGTTTGAATATTCATAAACACATACTGTTGTAATGTCTTGTAGTTGTAGAGGTTATCACAATAGGACACATGCCTACGTGTTTTGTTTTTTGTCAATAAGCACATCACCTAACCCTCCCCATAACGTTACCCTTATTGACTGTCCCCTGTTGCACAGAACACAAAATTATGATAAACGTTAAATTACCTTTAGGATGATAATTGAAAGGTGCGACTTTTACTCAAAAGAATAATAACCATATATAATGGTGTTAACCTCTAGTTTGCTAGGTAGAAATCAAGATTTTTGGAACCGGTCTTAGTGTGGTCATCCTGCCAATGTTTGTTACGTATCCGGCTACATCTGGAAGGTAATAATTTGAATCTCAATGCATCATACCATTCATCGTGGGAAATTAGTAAATATATAAAACCAATACAAACTCACCAATAAGATATTTGTTTCCCTTAGGCTCTATCTTCCCGATATCCACTATCTGCAAAGGATACCTATTTAACCCATCAGAAATCACCAAAGACTTTCGTATGCTTGTTCCACCGTCANCCCATCCTTTCGGGTGGCAGCCTTTCTGCATTTGTCCCCACCACATGACGGGACGCTCCACCCCTTCTTAGTCCTAACATTATTGATTTTCGCCTTTAAGTGGAAGGTTACAGCCTGTAAACGGGTAAAATCTTGTGAACGACGTGAAACGGGATGATAATATAAACATGGAAAGATGGGTAAAATACTTACATCATTTTTTCAGTTGCGCGCCCACACCAGCAGGTTCTCAAGTGTCCCAACTTTAGGTTCAGAGTCCACAAAGCGGGCACCCACCTTTGACTTTCCCACACCACTAACAGCCATACAATAGGTAAGCAAACAATTATGGACAGTTTTCATTATCCAAACCATGTTTTCGAAACGCGTATAAACGCTTACCCTGAATCTGACAGTAGTTCCTTGATTGCAGGTATCTCAACGGCATCCATAATCATGGTGGATGAGCTGCTGGATAAATACAGTTTATCTGGAATGGGATGTCCAAATTCAGATTCACATGGACAAAATGATTTATACATATAAGTTTGAATATTCATAAACACATACTGTTGTAATGTCTTGTAGTTGTAGAGGTTATCACAATAGGACACATGCCTACGTGTTTTGTTTTTTGTCAATAAGCACATCACCTAACCCTCCCCATAACGTTACCCTTATTGACTGTCCCCTGTTGCACAGAACACAAAATTATGATAAACGTTAAATTACCTTTAGGATGATAATTGAAAGGTGCGACTTTTACTCAAAAGAATAATAACCATATATAATGGTGTTAACCTCTAGTTTGCTAGGTAGAAATCAAGATTTTTGGAACCGGTCTTAGTGTGGTCATCCTGCCAATGTTTGTTACGTATCCGGCTACATCTGGAAGGTAATAATTTGAATCTCAATGCATCATACCATTCATCGTGGGAAATTAGTAAATATATAAAACCAATACAAACTCACCAATAAGATATTTGTTTCCCTTAGGCTCTATCTTCCCGATATCCACTATCTGCAAAGGATACCTATTTAACCCATCAGAAATCACCAAAGACTTTCGTATGCTTGTTCCACCGTCAAATTCAAGCATAAAGGTATCGTTTCTTCTAACGCGATACTCTTCCTTGTTAGCCAGCACTACAAAATTTTTAATCGAGTATATACCACCTTCCTTTAACCTGAGGAAATTGTGTGCTACAGTTGCCCTGGCAGTGCAATGGATGACATTACCCTGCGAGAATATCGTGTCAAAATCAGGCATAAGGGACCAAACACAATATTTAAACGTTACCTTTGCATCAGATACAACAAAATCGGTACTCAAGTAACGCCCGGTTGTAGCGTTCACATCCCAAATCATGCACAACATAACAACAATGGTGCCGGTGGAATCCAATTTCAAATCATCAAGGAACATGTGGGACGGTGCGTTTGCATCTTCTGCAGCCATTGCCTGGGTTTACCTGTATGCAAAGATGTATTGGAAACTGTAGGTATGGGTAGGGAAAGTTATGCAGGTGTAAGTTATACAGCATTGAAGTTCATATGATGGGTGTTTAATTTTAGCATTCTTGGCTCTTTTGGTTCATATTCTTTGAGGTGTAAATAATTCAGCCAATTTGTATTCCGCAACCCCTATTTAT
The DNA here is from genome assembly GCA_014162995.1 of Artemisia annua. NCBI lineage: Eukaryota > Viridiplantae > Streptophyta > Magnoliopsida > Asterales > Asteraceae > Artemisia > Artemisia annua. The sequence continues at coordinate 15,106 of LBNU01005278.1, read as the reverse complement.
TGATCTATGTATTTATATGATAATATTTTATTTCGGTATATATTTTAAACATTTTATATCGGTATATATTTTAAAGCTTAACCATGTTGCACCGTACAATTTTTTGTGCACATTTACTCTTCCATATTAAATATACCAAAAGTGAATCTTTATATATATATAAGATTATCGTCTTATTTGTCTTTTCTTCATAAAACATAAACATGAATACATTTTTTATTATTTTTATTACAAATGCATACAATGACAAATATATGAAGATTATATAAAGATACCCAAGGAGAAAAAGAATCAATCATGTAATTTTTTTTTTTTTTTTTTTTTTTTTTTTTTTTTTTTCAGCCATCTCAGAAGAGAAAATATTATATCAAACAATTAAGAAATGCTTTGAGCAGGCTGTCAACTAAATTACACACAAAAGGCATCATCAAGGTTGCAATTGAATATATTTTGCACCAAATACAACCAAAACTATTTTAAATGAATAAAGTACTTAAGTACTCATGATTTTTATTAAACTCGAAGAGTTTTAGGAAGTCGGTACATCGATCATGATAACCGAGTATAGCTTTAAGAAATCATATTGATGGTATCGCCTTTGACGAAACCTTTACAATGATACAAAGTTTGCACCAGATGGATATAAAATCTCTATAATTTCGAAAATGTATGTTAGCGCATAATATTTAAACGTGTTTTTGGCAAAGTTATAGGTATCTTTTTGTTGCAGTTTTGATATGATTTAGTTTATCTTTGGTGAGATATGTATGAGAGAACCAAATCTGTATCCAAATGTTTCAAAGACATGGCTTAAAGACTTGTCAAAAAAATTCCGATTTGTAAATCTTAAAATAATAAAAAAAGGCCTTTCGTGATGTACTTTATGGTTTATACTCCAATTTAATATGTACGGTATCATTTGATTCCTTTTGACTATATACTTTCGATGATATCGAGTTTTCACTCGATTGACTTTGACTCAACCAAAAAATAGCTTTTGTGTTTCTAGTGCATATAGTTTCATAGCTTTTTAATAATGTCAATGTGTACATTTTTCTCGACAAAAACACACATACACTCTACATTACACATTCTTAACACATCTTTTGTTCGGAACAACAACAATCTGTTTGAAAATTAATCTTTATGCATTAACAAATAATAGCTTATCACTCTATTTTTTGATGGTATCACTTTTGGGATAACACCACGAAAAAATAACCAAGTTAGATGTTATTTTCAATTAAAGCATCAAACTATATATATATATATTCTACCTTTGCATATAAGAAAAATAGTTTGATTACTTGAATACCATTTGTGCCATTTGTCGCATCTTTTATACACAAGCTTTGGTGTACAAAATTTAAGTTTTAATGACTTTTCTAATTAAGCCGACTACTAAAAATATACTGCATTATGTATTTCAGGGTCTTTGTAGCGATTGTCACTTATAAAATACTCCAAGGCTCCAAGCTATCACATGTACCCCAGTTTAATAATTTTGTACATTTCAAGCAAGTGTATGTTTGCATCATCCATATGACGTTGATTTGGTTGAGACTATGACTTTTTAACTATACTTCAATTAGTGGTTCAACATCTCCACAAGAGAATGTATTTGGTTATAATGTATTTGATCATGATGAAAACTATTAAAAACATTCTTGACAAACAAGGTTAATGAACACAAAGTAGTTTTTGCCTTATCTTTTTCTCTACAACGCAATCTCACACCCAACTAAGATATACATTTTCACTCTTGTAACAAACAACATTTTGAATATGGTCTCATTTTGAAATGAACACATTAATGCAATATCACACACACTTCAATGGTTCAAGTTTGATGATAACAAATACAAGAGTAAATTACATAGTTCGTCCCTGTGGTTCGGCCGAAATCACATCGCAAGTCCCTCGACAAGTCGACATTCATTTTTCATGATGAATCCTTATAATAAAGTTTCGTAACACCATTCGTCCTTATCTCTAACACCATTCATCCTAGTGGTTTGGCCGAAATAACATCGCAAGTCCCTCGACTCTTGGTGATAGGAATGTATAGCATGGTTGTCAGGATCCCGATCCTGATCTTAAGATCTTACGATTTTACGATACTGCAAAGCAAAAACGATCCGGATCTTACATAGAATCTTTGAAAGCTTAAGATCTTATAGGATCCTGATCTTGACCATAGGATCTTAAGATCTAATCCGATCCGATCCTACTTTTCTCATATAACAAACTAGAAAACTGCAAATTTCTGGATTATTTTTTGTAGAATTTAAAAAAACAACATGTTAATCTTATTAAACATTTCATAATCATAATTTAGGACAACATTTCAATGAAACATTCATATAATTTCGTGTTTATGATATATAACAATTTGTAAATTTGTATAATATTACAAAAACTATTAAGAAAATGACATTATAGTAGGATCTTAAGATCCCGATCCGATCTTACGATCACGATCTTGCAAAGATGAAAACGATCCTAGGTAAGATCACGATCTTGAAAACCTTGATGTATAGTGTTACGAAACTTCATTATAAGGATTCATCATGCAAAAATGAAAGTCGAGGGACTTGCGATGTGATTTCAACTAAACCACAAGGACTAAAAGTGTAATTTACTCCAAATACAATATAAATACATCTAGGAGGCTCAAAAGAACTTGCATTGTCAAGGACTGAAGATTAAGGCTTCTTTTCAAGACCAAAAACATATAAGGACTGCAGGTATAGGCTTTGAGTCACTTAATCGACCCCTAAATCACAAACTCATGGTTATTAAAATAAGACTATTGTTTCAGATCTTTGTTTAGATTACTTGTTAAAATACTGAAAGGTGCAACCACCCCATCTACTTTCAACCATTTCTTCTTGTCCATTTTTGGACAAATGTACTTATAAATTGTATCAACATCACCATCATAACAATACATATGCATACCAAAGATTTAGGAGAATGAAAATGAAATACATGAGGCTTCACAAGTGCAAGGTTGAAGAAAATGAGCATGAGTTTGCAACAGAAAATAAGAAAGCATCAAGTGATGATCAGAAAGTGAAACGACTATCAGAAGCAATTACAAAAGCTCCTGTCCACTTACAAGGGTCGACAACAGGATCTGGGTGGTGATGCGATGAAGGGTCATCATCAAGTCAAAGATGAGGCTGATAAAAGAACCAAGTGATAGAATTTATAAATGCAACCTCGAGTTCAGATTGTTTTCGCTCATTTTCGGTTCACTTTGTGAGTTTAATGTGATGATAAGTTTTGTGTAATATGCACATGTTATGACTTACCAAAGATCTTGGCAATGAATCATCTTGATGACTGATTAACTTATTCAATGAGTTGACATAAGTGTTTATAACGAGTATATGCTTTTGTAGCGATCTGATATACCTTCTACTGGGTGTACGAGCAAGTACACAAGGCAGTACACCCCTGAAGTAATAAAATATCTTAAAGAAACGAAGTTTAGATAAAGCACAAAAACTGTATCTCATTGACTGATAGGGAAAAACCAAGAAGGGAAATAATCCCGTCTTAATAGTATACCTAATCAACAGTATATATTGGCTCCGGTTTTAATATAAGAGGTAACCTGTTCTCTGACCATTCTTCTAAGGCTTTACGGAAAAGAGGGCTATGCATTCTAATAGAAGGTCGTTTTTCTCTAATTAACTTTGCAGCATTTTCGACATCATCAACCACACCCAAAGCCACCAACAAAGCACACATCACAGCCACACTTCTTCCATGACCTGAGTTAACCAATAATCATACATTTTGGCTAATCAATATAAGGCCCCGGATACCAGAAAATATTTTGTAAAGTTAGCGATAATAAAATATATAGCGAGGTTAAATTAGCTACCAGAAGCACAATGAATGAAGACAGGAGTATCCTGAGCTCTTTTTTTACAGGCCCACTGAACCGCGAGTTGAATATCACTTGGATCAGGCGGGCAGGTATCCCACGTTGGAATACACAAATAATCATTTTCAGATATATCAATAACCCGAGGGAATTCACAAGTGCAATCTATTACAGCAGGGTTACCGGGAGGTAATCTTTCAGGAGAAAAAGGCCAACCACCAACATACAAACCCGCATACACCTCAGTGTACGGGACTTCCCTTCTTTTCAACCTTTTAAGTGCTGCAACCCATCGGACAAAGTACAAGTAAGGGCTAAAGATAATAAGAGACCAAATTGAAAAAGACCAGTCTCTGTTTTTACCCAAAATCGTCGGTAAGTTGATTGAAGGGTGCGAAGCGAGTGAAACAAGAAATGATACTAAAGACGCATATAAAAAGGGTAGTGAAAATAAAGTGAATCCTGTAGTTATTAGAAGTGTGAATATAATGAATAAACCCGCTGCTTTCAATCCCATTAGGAAAGATAATCCAAACGCCATACATTCAGATGAAAAAGCAGAAATCAAATGACATATTAAAAGAAATTTTGTTTAAGTTGCAGAAAGTTCAGTGATCAAAATGTTTTGATGACTGAAAAATGAGGAAGACGGACGAGATACCTAATGAGATGCTTCCAGATGGTTGTTGATGTGACTTATTAGGTTACATGAAACTAAATGCTTCTAGTATTTGATCAGTTTTATACATCATATTATTGACCAAAATGCATAAGATGACAATGGAGGTTATGGTCTTTTATGTGTATATTATTAAACAACACTTCTTGCAATCATATATAAGTGGTGTCGAGCGTCTTAATTTGTTTTAATAAACCACATGACATCTGACCATTACACGTGAGTCGTAACTCTCTCAGATGTGTTTTTAATAACCAAAAATAATACCAATCATCTACCAAAGTTATAAATCAAGAAGTAAAAAAATTGACACAATAAACAAACATTGTCATTCTAATCCTCTAACAAATTCCCACATATTTTGTTGTGTTAATCAAAGAAGTGCACGAATTACCCGAGAAGGAACGCTACTTGTTAGAATAATGAAGAATGCAACCATCTCTATTTGTCCTTTTCATTCGTCTTTTTACGATTTATAAACCCCTTATAAATTGCAGCAAATCCTCATCACTATAAGTAATAACATACATTTGGGAGCCTAAAATGAAATACACGAGGCTTCACAAGGGCAAGGCTGGGAAAAATGAGCATGCTTTTACAGCAGATGCAAAACGGACATCAAGCAATGGTCAAAAAGTGAAACGACTTTCAGACGCAATACATAAACTCTTGACCATGTACAAGAATCAACGACGAGATTCGTCCCGTGATGCGTTGTGGACTTATCATCAGGCTGAAGATGAAGCCAGCAAAGAAAGTATCAGATAGATGTTATGAAAAGAAGCTAAAGCTACTGTATTTTTAGCCCTTTTGGTCAGTTTAATGTAACCGCCGAATGTAAAAATGAGCTTGAGTCATTGTACTATCAATAAATTTGAAAGCATCCTGCAATATACATACATGGTATAGAAGAATATGGTCGTGAATCACATTGACAACTATCAATGAATTCAGATTAATAAATGTTACGCAACATGTGTATCTCTGGGTATTACCACAAGTACACACAGAGTAGATCCCTAATGTAATTCAAACATAGTGTACACAATCAAATCTGTTTTATAACTATAAAAAGTGATCGTTAGTCAAATACAGATTTACGTAACACGGTTTAGATAAACATACCACATGTATACAAAGGAGAATGAAAGTATCAGATTTAGTACCCAAAGAAATTTGACTGCAATAAACTGAGGATAGTACAACTCATTACTGCAGTCTGCAAACCAATTAAAGTTCTCACAGTTACAGAAATCTTTGATAAATGGCATACCTAATCAATAACGTGTATTGACTCCTGTTTTAGGAGAAGACAATCGATCCTTTGACCATTCTTCCAAGGCTTTGCGGTGGAGATCATTCATTCGGATATAAGGTCGTTTCTCTTTGATTAGTTTTTCGGCATTTTTCCAGTTGTCAACCACGCCAAGAGACACCAACAATGCACACATTACTTGAACGCTTCTTCCATGGCCTGAGAAAATGATACAATTTGTATGAACACATAAAAGTCACATGCTACTAAACATTGATATATTCACCATGATATCAAAACATATCACTTTTAAATTATTTAATAACTGATGCAAATTTGACCTACAGCCATAAACCATATTCAAGACCAATCAAAGAAACGAGTAAAAACATGATTAAATTGAAATCAGCCATCATCGGGGCACAAGATTCCCCTTTTTATCCTTTTGAAAGTGTATTTAAAACAATATCGGCAACAATTNAAAAAAAATCCGTTTAGCATGTCTACTCAATGTTGCAACTTTTATGGGATAAACAAGTACTAAAAATGAGGTCATGCAAAAACCATAGAGCTAAGGGGGTGTTTGGTACGAATGAATCATTTGGAATTGAATCGCTGAGGAAGAGAATAGCCTCAAAGAAAGAGAAGGGATTCCGATGTTTGGTATAAATCGAGAATGAGCATAAGTGTGTCGTGTACAAGGTGATCAACAAGAATTCGACATGAATAACTCAGACACATGACAATATTTTTCACTAATATCACCTCGTGTGCTTCCTATGCTCTCAATGATCCATGTATGATGCTTTTACCAACAACTCTTGTGTTCTCGTCGTCCTCCCTCAATCTTTGATAAACATCCAGTTTGATAAAATGATATATGCTGCTGATGTTGTTCTTTCAATATTTCTTGAACAACTTTAAACTTTAACTATCAATGCCGACATCAACATTGCATTCGATGTTCGGGTTATGAACAAGTTGACTAGAGCGGGTAGCAGGAACAACAATGACATTCTAGTGACCCTAAAACATGGATCATAATCATTAAAAAACTTCATTATTCAAAGTCAAGGCTTGGCATTTTATCAAACCCATGACATGCGCCACATGACAGGAACTACCAATTACTATTTGATTTTAATTAGATCCCACTTTTGAGATGCAACAATGAGATAGTGATATCATTCAATTAACGCATACTTATATTCAGTTAACAGTGAATCGAAATTAAGGGAACATGTAATACACAATGTTGAAACTACCTGGTTTTAAGAACTTGTAATGGCAATGACAACAGTAGCAATCAGAAATGAGACAATAGGCAACGAAAACCGACAAGAGATATATTTATTTGGATAATAAAGTATTCGATCCTGTGAATGAACTTGCAATCGATACATGATTTTTTAGTAGAATGTGCCTTGCATGTGTTGGAGGGGTTTTATACCCCAATTTTTTAAATAGCTATTAGCATTCCTCATGAATTGGACGGAGCAATGAATACATGAATAAAACTAGTTTCTTAGGCATTCTTTGATTTTTGGAGAGAATGAAAACGGTGGAATGAGAATCCATTTTTAATTCATTGTTTCCATTCCTCAAGACACACAAACGCAGGAAACCCTGGCTATTCCCTTTGTCTTCTTTCCACTCACATGTACCAAACATCCCCTACATGGATAATATAACCCATAATCTCTCTGTTCCATACAGATATTCCTCAAATTCCTATCTAGAATATGTCTAAAACAGATTCACCATTCCCCTCTTTTGTAAGCTTCAGTCCAAATTTGTCTCTTTTTCTATTAATAATCTTTACAAGATAAACATAGCATTGATATGGTTAAGATTATACTATATAACTAAGGGGTAGTCTAGACCAGTGGCAAAACTTGAACATTTTTCCATGTGTGTTTGTGTGTGCGCGGGTGTGAGTATTGAAGTATAAGCTGCAATTCTTATTTGATAATGTTATAGCGGTATACAATCGACATTTACTACTTGATGACATTAAATCAATAGCAAAAGCTTTCAGGAGTCTAACACAGATACCTAGTTCAAAGATTCGTAAATGTAATCATAGAACATTTCATTAAACACACAGGTTTGTATTCGATATGCATCAAGAGTATTATCAGCTAGAAAAACAATGAGTTATGATTTAAGATGAGAAGATTAACTATAAACAATTACACTTCACAAATCTCTGCGTAAATTCCAATGTTGAGAAAGGCTGATTGTTTCGTATTTTTATAGGAGGGCCATAATAATAATAATAATAATAATAATAATAATAATAATAATTTACCATGCCCCTTCATAGTTCCGCCAATGGTCTATACTTATGATAAATAGTTACACACTTACACTTCACAAACCTCTGCGCAAAGTCCAATGTTGTGTTCATTTAATGGTGAATATATATAAGTTCCGGTTCAAACGAAAGTGCAAATATTTAGCTTCAAGGTTACGGAGTACTATTCATCTTCATGAAATGAACATGTGACCTTTAGGTCTCATTGGTACAATACTACCTTATGTTCCAAGGCCAAAGAATCCAAATTTTTTTAATCAGATTAGATGCCTTCCTTTGGGCACAAATTCTAGCAATCACCCAAAGATGAAAACTTTGTCTAAGTAATACCGCAATCACAAAACAACGGCGTCTGCTATTTCACTGCATTTACACCAAACTACACATCTCACCTATCCGGCTATCCTTACCAAGTAACCCCAAAACACCAGCAAAGACTCAGAGATAACCACAATGCAACATATTTAAACAACTCAAAAAACAATAACAAGAGTCACCAATAACAATCTCAAACAATCGCAAAATAAAAACAGAACAGTCACCAATAAGCACATTCAAGTTATGAACTCAAAATTACTTATGTTACTCACAACGAAACAGATAAACATTTTGTATAACTAGTCCCAAACACCCTAAAACATACGGCATTGAAACGTAATAACAAGATCAGCAGTTCTTATACACATCAAGCATACACTAAAAATGCATAAAAACTTCAAACCACTTACCATAAGCACAATGAACGAAAACCGGCACATTCTGACTCTTCTTCCTACACGCCCACTTAACCGCCCTCTCCATCTCCCCGGGATCACACGCCCTCGTATCCCATGTGGGCACACACATATACCCACCCATACCCCCACTCACCCTAGGCAACTCACAAGTACAATCCACAACAGCGACACCCCCGGGCGGCATTTTCCCCACCTCATTCGGCCACCCACCCACATACACCCCTTCCACAACTTCACTAAAAGGATCCTCCTTACTTTTCAACCTCCTAAGAGTCGAAAAAACCCGAACAAAATACAAATAAGGACTAAACATAACTAAACACCAAATGGGAAAAGACCCATCTGTTTTTTTACCTAGTAACATTGGTAAGTTGATCAAAGGGTGTGATGCTAATGACACTAGTAATGATATTAATGATGCATATAAAAATGGGACTGACAAAAGGGTGTAGCCTAAGGTTTTTAGGGATATGAATGTTATGAAAAGTGTCAAGGATTTTAGAAATATTAGGATTGAGAGACCAACACCCATGATTGATTTGAATGAGTTTTCGTTTGAGTGTTGGAGTCTTGGAGATGATGTATAGGGGGCTTTTTATTTTTTATAATTTCTTGACTTTTGAGAGGATATTTTTGGTATTAAAAGGGTGTTTGGCTAAGCTTAATGAGTCATTGACTAATTATAAGTTTAGTACTACTCCGTATTTTTTTTTATCTTGCGAAGTTATTTCTCGTTCTTCGGGTGTGTTTTGGATGCAAGCTTAAGGGTGGAGGGTATGGTTGAGTGATTTCCCTTGCCACATCTGCTCCGCATCATAAAAAACATTTCTTTTATTCTTTCTCTCAACTTTCCTTTAACCATTGCAACACATTCCTTCTTTTCCCCTTCAACTTTTTCTATTTTTTACTATTAAAAATTACTCACAAAGTACACATGACAACACAACACAATCAATAAAACACAATATCTCTCCTAAAAATCACTTTTCTCTCTCCTCCAAGCTTCGGCAATAGAGTCCCGCAAGCTTACCTTTTCTGTGGCCCCCTCCTATTTTCCTTGAAGGCAAGGTGTGGTTTCCTGCAAGAAAGAATCGGTCCCGCATGTGTTTGCCAAATGACACCCCTACACTAATGTGAGATTGAGTTGAGATCCATGAAGAACTCATACATGCCATAGAACAAATCAACAAATCATAATCATACAATCCAATTTCCAATGGCTTAGATTAAATCTAATATTTACACTTGAGGGGCAAAAAAGAGAATTACATAATCAATACCTTCATTCTTTCCCCAAAAAAATTAGAGCAAAAAAAACACCCACACAAAACCTCAATCATCCTCCAATCCGCCACCGGAAAACCTTCATCACCACCGCCGCCGCCGTCACCTTCACCGTGCACCTTCACTTTCACCTTCAATCCGTCAGAAACCTAAAACCTTCAATTCGCCACCTTCAATCCGTCAATCCACCACCGTCAATCCGTCAATCCGCCACCTTTAATTCTATCAATTTTAATTATATATCTCTAATGACACCTTTACCGTCATCAAATCCATCATGACGCTGTCATCACTTTAGGTTCGGATATTGTTTTTGCTTAGAGAATGGTGGATGATGCGGTTATGGATGAAGCAGGTTATGGATGAAGTTGTTGATGATCCAGATGCACACCATGTGTTTGATGAAATGCGTCTGCGATAATCATATACGATTCGGAAGCAAAATCACTTTTGATTCTGTAAAAGGTAATAAGAGGAAAGGCTTATTTACTTTGGCATAGTTGTATTATGAGTGAGATCACTTGTTCGGGATTGAAATGAATGTTTAGTTTAAGTTTGAAATAACCTGTGTCATTTTTGCTGTCATTAAATTTTATTCAATGTGTGTTGACTTGATGAGGCGAAAAGTGTTATGCTTTTAGGGGGTCATTTAAGCCCTAATCCGTAATTATTTGATCAAATATTGCCTTAAATCGTTCCTTTTGTCATTTTAGGTACTTTGGAGAGAAAATCTTGAAAAGGAAGCATTTTGGACGTTTTGAAGCATAAAAGTGAAGAAAACGACAAAATCTCAAAACCAAGCTGGAAACAGTACCTGACGGCGTCACTCTTTACGAGTTGACGGCGTCACGCTTTGACAACAAGGTGGATGATTTTTGCACTAGACGCCCCAGAAAGATTTTGGAAGAATTACACGTGACGGCGTCACGTGTAAAAGGATGTAGGCCGTCACGTTATAGCTCAAAGGGTGACGGCCCAGAAGGATTTAAAGAGGGACGGCGTCAGAAGTGGATCTGAGCAATCCGAGAAGAGTTTTGGCGGCGAGGTGACGGCGTCACACTCTAAAATGTGACGCCGTCAGATTGTAAAATATATATATATTCTTTTAATGTTCATTCATTAGTGTGCAACTTTTGGGAGAACCGTAGGGATAAACCCTAGCTCGTAAAACACTGTATTTTCAGGGGTTTTTCACCCTTGAGACCTTGATGTTCAATAAAAGATAAGTCTCCTTTCAAATCAATCAATATGTTTATGTGTTGTTTGATTATATCTTATGCTTGTCTTTCAATTAACATGCTAGGCTAGGTTTTTCTTGTGTTTGCTTAGATCTAATGAAACCTAGCTATTGATTACATGTTGTTGGTTTGTTTGTGATTGTTGTGGGTGGGTGAAGTCTATGTTAGGCTTAAGAAAACTAGCTAACCTCCTATCCGGTAACTTGCTTGAACGTCTTAAGAAACATGAATCGGATGTGTACTACGACTATATGGTTGTATTTAATGCATAAGCGAATTCTAGTGATCCCATGTTAGGAGCTTTAAGTCGGCTCGACATAGGAGTGAAGTAGGAGCTTATAGAGTTAGGGAAGATCGTACACGGTCCTACGAATGGTTTAAAGGAATACAACCCGTCATCCACACAATTACAACAAACCAATTAACCGGTAAAAGATAGCTAGGGAGTAAGGAAATCTAAGTAAACACATTTTTCTCTCATATAAGTTTCACAACCAATTTACTTTTCTTGTTATTTTATTTTAATTGCAATAGTAGATATTTGGGTTAGTTGACTAGCAACTAATTCCGCCCACTCTTCCAAACACATGAGATTTTACTTGCTTTCATAAAATATAAAAATACAAAAAGAATCATCCCTCAACCCTTAGACCTAATTAGAGTAGCTTTTCAATCCTAACGACACTATTCCCGGAGATAACAATCAATCCCCCGGTATTTGCCACTTCACTATACTACATCGGTCAGGTACACTGCCTGGTGGGGGTCGTAATCTTCTCAAGATCCCTTGAGAGTAAAACCTAATTGCGAAGGTTGCAAAACTGATTTGAAAGCGATTACGACTAGAAGTGGTGTGTCTTATGAAGGACCCACAGTTCCGACTACCTCGTCTTCTTTACCCCCTAAGGTGGTCGTCCGTGAGACCGAGGCGACAAAGGATAAGGAAATTCCTACTAACAACGGAAGGACCGAATACATCCAACCTCCGGTTGTCCAAAGTGAACCAAAGTTTAAAAGATCATTGCCTTATCCGGTTAACCCAA
>LBNU01005277.1:22722-44437 GCA_014162995.1 Artemisia annua | reverse complement strand
TAGCAATCCGCTAGTCAATAAGTAAATAGTGCAACCGCTCCGACACGAGACCTAGGTAAGTAGGGTATGTCTTAGTACAACGTTCATGTGTTAAGTGTTCAACTCTTTTAAAAAGATTTTTACGTTAAGTGTTACCATGTGCTTGTGTATTTCTTGCTTGTTGTGTGGTACGTAAGTTTCAAAAGTAATTCATTAGAATAACTCGTCTCAATGGCTCGTGGTGACGGTGAATGGTGTGAAGGTGTGTAACGGAACTTCCGTTTATTGCTTTCATCGTCTTAGTACGTAGTAATATATATATAAATTGCTTATATATATATATTAAATAGAATGATAGTAGTGTTAACATATTTAATTAATTTAGTTTATAATTAATTAAATATACTTGAGAAATATTTATAACTTTACATTTGTGAAGGAATATTATATTATAAATATACTTTATTATTTATAATATAATTAAATATGAAGTCCTTATAATATATATATATATATATATATATATATATACTTGAAATTTAGAAAACTATATATAAAGGTAAGTATTTTGTAAAATACTCTAAGTGTTATAATTTTTAGAAATTTGGGCATGACCCGTTTGTTTGTTAAACGTTTCCATTTTCTCAAGTGTTGCAATTTCTCAAATAGTCTACTAGTCACCTTATACGTAGAATTTAGTACGTAATAACTATATTATTCGTTATATATATAGTTATCGTTTTTAATCCGTTCTACATTATAAAAATAATCTCCGTATGTCCAAATATATGTAAAAACTCGTTTTCGTCATCCGAAATATTTATTGGGCTTAAATTTCACTATTGGGCCCGTTAACCCAATATTAGTCCAAAACTATATAATACGGTTTTAGTTACGTTTAATATATCGTTATATATCGAATTTAATTTTACACGTTTGATAATAATTTTTGGTCAAAAAGTCAAAGTTGAAAATATACCCATTGGGCTCGGCCCAACTGCCAACGAGTCCATAATTGGTTATTGGGCCAAAATATAAGTTTTAGTCAATATTATTTTTATACCCTTAAAAATAATATGGTTCGACTATAATAAATAAATTTCACCAAAAATCACATTTTTAACTAATTATTTATAATTAGTTAAAGTTACTTAATATGTGTTTAATTATAATCCTTCAACTAAAACTTCCACCAATTCACCACTTGGGCCAAAATTTTATATTTTTCAAAACCCCAATAATTTCATATTTTTGTTTAGCCGTTTATACATATACACATATAAAAGTATATATCGTCTTAAACTCGCGTAATTAGTGTAAATCACATTTGTACCACCAAATTAATACCACAAGTAACAATATTTACCACACAAGCAAGAAATACTAAAATGACTACATAGCATTTATTGAGGTCAAATCACATGCATGCAAACCCAATAGGTATATAGTTGTCAACTTAACAAAATATGTATATATAACACTTGGTAACACCTTAGATCATCATAAAAACATGAAATAAACAAGATTAGGAAAGTTTGATGATCCTACAAAGGGTTGTGTTTGGAACGTGGCTAGGAGATGAACAAGAGAGACCCAAATGACTTCCAATTTAACCCAAATCAACTTATATATAACCCAAAATACTTGTAAATGTAACCTAATAATCTTGATCTCCAAAATTTTGTATGAAAAGTGTGTTTGTGTGTGTGTTTTGCTCGGCCAACAAAGAAGAAGAAGAAGAAATATAGCAAATCTTAGAACACTCTAATATCTTGTTAAAGATGGGTTAGTTGGATAATAGATTTGGATAAAAGGATGTACTGTGGATAATGGGGTGTTAAGGGGTTAAAAGGGTGAAAAGTATATTCTTGGTTGGTGGGGGGTTAGGTGTGGCCGGTTGGGGTACCAAGGGGGGAGAATGATATAACTTTTGTCCCGTGTTGGTGTATCGTGTGTCAGTTTAAGCTTAAATGTAAGCGTTACGTCCCGGTTTGACGTTTTTGGACACGAATACGTAAAATAAAGTTTTTAGGCACGGTTTTGTCAGAAAAGTAATAAAATGAGTTTACTGACTCAAAAATATATTTACTTGACCTTTTTCACATTTATGGTGGTGTCGGTTCGCGTGCGGCGTTGTTTTTCAGCAAATACTGAGAAACTCTCAGTAAATTACGAAACTTGTCAGTAACTATCCGAAATGGATTAATTTGTGTTTACTGATGATAATAATCTTTTTCNAAGTAATAAAATGAGTTTACTGACTCAAAAATATATTTACTTGACCTTTTTCACATTTATGGTGGTGTCGGTTCGCGTGCGGCGTTGTTTTTCAGCAAATACTGAGAAACTCTCAGTAAATTACGAAACTTGTCAGTAACTATCCGAAATGGATTAATTTGTGTTTACTGATGATAATAATCTTTTTCAGTAGTCACTGTAAGCTAAAGTGTACAAAACAGTTCCCGAAATCATGCAGAAATGTGCAGAAACATGCAGAAATGTGCTAAAATGCATATAACGTTCAAAGTGAATATAATAAATATAAATTTATTATATAATTTAGTTTATGAAAAAATACCATTTGTCACATTAGGTACTTTCAAGAGGAATTCTCAAAAACATTGCATTTTGGACGTTTTTGGAGCATAAAGTGAAGAAAACAACAAAGTCTCAAATCAAGCTGGAATTCCTACCTGACGGCGTCAGGATTTGGATGCTGACGCCGTCACCTTAAGATGAAGAGATGGATTCGGACTCTACTAGACGACCAAGGAAAGAATTATCACATCACCTTAAGATGAAGAGGTGGATTCAGACTCTACTAGACGACCAAGGAAAGAATTATCACATTTACACCTGACGGCGTCAGGTGTTAAGAAATGTAGGCCGTCAGGTGTTAAGCTAAAGAGAGATGGCCCAGAAGGTTTAAAGAGTGACGGTGTCAGAAGTAGATCTAGGTGATCCGAAAACCCTAGACATGGCAAGTTGACGGCGTCAGGACCTATAACCTGACGCCGTCAAAGTGTAAAATCTATATATACTTTTCCAATTTTCATTCATTAAGTGTGTAACTTTTGGGAGAACTTTAGGGATAAACCCTAGGTCGTATTTTACAGTATTTTCAAGGGTTTTCCACCCTTGATTCACTCATGCTTAATTAAAGATAAGTCTCCTTTCAAATCAATCAATATGTCTATGTGCTGCTTGATTATCTTATGCTTGTCTTTACTTTAACATGCTAGACTAGGTTTATCTTGTGTTTGCTTGGATCTAATGAAACCTAGCTATTGATTACTTGTTGTTGGTTTGTTATTGATTGTTGTGGGTGGGTGATGTCGATGTTAGGCTTAAGAAAACTGGCTAACCTCCTATATGGTAACTTGCTTGAACGTCTTAAGAAACATGAATCGGATGTGTACTACGATTATATGGTTGTATTTAATGCATAAGTGAATTTTAGTGATCTCATGTTAGGAGCTAGTTGTCGGCTCGACATAGAGTGAAGTAGGAGCTTATAGAGTTAGGGAAGATCGTACACGGCCCTACGAATGGTTTAAAGGAATACAACCCGTCATCCACACAATTGTAACAAACCAATTAATTGGTAAAAGATAGCTAGGGAGTAGTGAAATCTAAGTAAACACACTTTTCTCCATATAAGTTTCACAACCATTTTTATTTTCTTGTTATTTTATTTTATTTATAATTGTAGTTAATTGGGTTAGTTGACTAGCAACTAATTCCGCCCACTCTTCCAAATACTCGAGATTTTACTTGCTTTCATAAAATATAAAAATACAAAAGACATCATCCCTCAACCCTTATGTAACTACCCCAACTCAAATATGGCCAGCTACAGTGCTGGCGGCCTTTAATAACGAAAATAGAAACCAGGCCACATTTATAGTAAACGACCACAACTCGGGACGCTTTTAAAATCCTGGGACCAAAACATTATTCATTCATTTATAAACCATTTTAGGTTACAAGTACTCTTTAGTCAAAGTTGCAGCGGGGAAAAGTAAATTTTGGAGTTGCAGCGGGAAAAATTAAACAAAGTATAGCCAGCGGAAATGTAAAAGACACAAGGTTTTGGAACGATTATGACATGTAAAATAAGGTAGTAAAGTAGTTAAGCTTACGTGGACAGACATGCCCCTCCAGCCCCAATGCCCACTCCTCCACGCCCATTATGTCATCATGCCAAGTAAACATCATTTACCTGAAATACATGCTTAAAAAGTCAACACAAAGGTTGAGTGCTCAATCCATAGGTTTTAAAATATAAATTGGGAGCACAAGGTTTAATCATAATTTATGAGGGCAAACATTATGCTAATATTCGGGTAATCAGATAACAACCAATCGTATGAGGCATCCCCTGCTGCATATAACATTGTTTGATTGATGCTTAATCAATGACACGCCAAACGTTAACCACAATCATAATATCAATATAAACCGGCGGAATTTCATAGTTATAACAATGCCCCTCAAGGGTTCGATCACTGCATTTACTCGACAAATCGGAATATAGTACACCACAAATTTGCCTATCCTTAGCAAAAGGAGTGGAGGCCGTCAATGTCCTATAGGCGCTATTCCCTATTTATCGCGATTCATCGCAGTGATTTAAATGGTTCATTGATACTGGAGCGGTCTTCTGCATAGCAGGCAGAGCTTACTTAGCCACATCGGTCAGAAAGCATACCAATCAGGAAGGGCTACCAAAATTACTTGTGCTCAGAAAACATTTTAAAGCCATGTATCTCACCCCTGGGTTTATAAACATTTAAAATATAAAAGTGGGTATTTGAATCACACCTTAACAACAGCAGGGATAACGAATATTATCAATCAATCCAAATATGACCTCACAGCAGACAACAATTCCTCAGCAACCAACCTATCATATTAAATATCATAAACTCAGCAATATACTCGAATACTTTAATAGTTAATGCTGAATGAAGTTTTATAAAAGGGGATGATGGCGTTTTGGCAAAGAAAACCCATTTTTCCAAAAGTTAGGTCTCGTGTGGAAAGACTTTAATTTAGAAAAGATTAAGTCGGACGGAACCTCAAAACACAATTGGGGAAAACAAGGAAAGTCGAAGAATTACTCGTCAAACTAGGAAAGGAAGACAGAAAAGAATAAAAGACACGATAGATAAAGACAACAACTTTCCTAATAGTCTCGGTATTACCATTTCCCAAAATATAATAAGATTATATTTGTTAAATATTAGTAGGATAATATATATATTTTAGTAAATTTCGGCATGACCTGCCCGCTTTATAAAGCATTTTCCCGGGAAGTCATCGACTTTTTAAATATAAATAACTAATAATAATATTAAGTGTGATATTAATATGATGGGTATTTATATCATTTCCTGTTGTCCCATAGTGTCGGTTTATCGACCATTTCGTAAGGTTTCGGGGTTCCAGGTACGTTAAGATCTTTAACGGCCTAACGTACCCCTACCTCTTCGTGTACCAAAAGGGTCCTAAGTCCAAATAACCCATACCCGCAAATCCAATTACGTCCAATACAAGCCCCTCACAAGGGTATAATTATAAGTCATCAAAGGCGGATACTAAGTCCGTCATCCAAATTAATTAACCTTTTGTAACAATTTTATATTTTTAATTTCATTAGTTATTATTCCGTATTTAATATTTTACCGGTTAAAATTAATAATAATAATAAGGTTATAATATAACAATAACCATCCGATGACTTAATAACCAATCCCGGACAAAACATAACGAAAACCAAATCCAAACAAACCATCACAATCCATGTCTCGCTTTCCCACCAAAAATACCAAAATCTAATCCTAAAACCCGTCACTAATCCTAATAACCACAACTTCAATCCCAATACCACATCGGCTTCACCAAAACTAATCTAAATCTAATTATTTCACAAACAAGCTGAACCAATACCCATAATCACCACACCCCCATGACCACCCACCCACTCAACTGGTTTCGGCTTGGTGGTCGGGCCTTAGGGCTGCACGAGGGGCCACGAACAACAAACGCGACCCAAAATTATCATCACAACCAAAATACAACCTCACTCGGTCACCTTAATCGAACCAAACGCAAAAATAACCTCAAACCTCACCGAGTCAACCGAGTTGACTCGGTGAGTCGACCGAGTCACGACGAGTTCGAACCAAAACCAAGAATCCACACGAGTTTCATATTATTTAAACATTTTTAAAACGAATTTAACAAAAACAAAAACAAAACCTTCGGTTTTAATTATTAACGAATTTAGGGTTTTGGTAAAATGATGTTTTTATTAAGAAAACGTGATTAGAAGAGGGTTAGGGGGTCGAATACCACTTGGTCTCGTCGGAAAAATGATTTTGGCCGGAAAAGTACAAAAGTCGAATCTTCTTTTTAAGATCTAGGGCGCGTGGGTTTGTTTGGGGTGAAACGGGTTGCGGGGATGAGTCGGGGATGTCCCGATCTACAAGATGGTATGGGTGGTGTAATGTGAGGTGGCCGGAAAATTTTCCGATGGCCGGAATTGGTGGCGGTGCCGGCGAAGGGGTTAGGGTGGCCGGATTTAGAGAGAGAAAGAAGAGAGAAGGAGGAGAAGTGTGTGTGTTTTTGGAGTGTGTAAAATGAATTAAGGGTGTAGGGTGGGGGTTTATATAGGTGAAGTGTTAGGGATGGGTTTTAGCTAATCTTCTTCATAAAACGGTTCGGGACTCAAATGACATAGCAAACGGACTCGAAAAATTATAAAACTTGCGCCATCGTTCTCGAAATAGTTTTTCCAATAAAATCAAGCATAAACTTCATAGTTTTCCTCAAACTCAAAATAAATCAAATAATTTGGCAAGTGAAACAAATTCGAGTTTTTCTAGGTTGTGCTGAGCTAGTCTACAAATAAATTCTCGTTCCTAATATATCTCACGCTCTTCAAATCAAATTTAACATGCTTTAAAGTTTTAAAACGTTTCAGGCTCTAAAAATAGAAGTTTGGCTAGGATTAGGTTTTAGGAAAAAATATACCAGGTGTTACACCTCATTTGTTTTTTAGGGTTGTCTTGAAGAAAAAAAAAATGCCAATCTTTTTTTGGGCATGCCTGATTAATGGTAACCTAAACCCACTTTCATGCTCGGCTAGCTCCTAAAGATAATTCACCTTACATTTAATTAACTACAAAACTATATTTGTGGTTTACTAAACAGAAGAAGCGTCATTTCAGAAACTAGAACAAAAAAAGCTTAATGGTCATCTTGAAGAAAATATCAATATTAGTTAGTTATTATATCTCCAAATTTTATGTGGACTAATAATAAAACACTACTTAAGTAATCCATTTATATACCCATTTTATTGTATTTGGGCAGCTGATTGCTGCAATGAACAGGAATCCAAAAATCACATGACGTGTATACGAAACCTGTTACCGCTAATGGTAAGGACAAACTAATCGGTAAAAATAATGAAAAACGCTTAATAACAAGCCCATAATCAGCTACATTTGTTTTTATGGTCATGATTCATATATCGTTTCACAAAAGAACATATTATCGATTGTATGTGGTTTATTGGTGTATTATAGGAAAACACAACATGTGATTATAACCAAATTTGACAAAGGTACTTAGCCCAGATTTAGGAATAATGAATTTTTGTGACATCATATTTTAGAACAATGACGTGTAGTTGACATGGGATTTGATTCGGAAATAAAAACATGACACCCTGAAGGTAACACGGAAAGTACATATCACTAGTAACAGATACTATCTGAAGGTGTTTTGAACAAAACCCAGAAGATACATTTGTGACAGTTAAATAGCAACATCCGTCACATTAAAAAACAAGAACTTTGAATCTTTTAGCAGTTAATAGCGTATGTGATTAAAGGTATTAGTTTTAAGGTACTAGATCTGGTATTTTGATCATGCTAAATCCTAAGGTAGATTCGGACAAGTAGATACATTTGTGACATGTCAAATAGGTTTCATCGAATAGCCTTCACATTTTTAGGCAATCTATAAAAAGCCAGAAAATACTTTGGAACAACATGCAAAGATGCCATAATTTGGAACAACATGCAAAGATGCCATAATTAATTAGTACAATCAGACATTCTTATTGCTAATATGTCGGCCCAACTTCGACAAGCAATTTACACCGTTACAAAAATCCAGACCTTATATCATTTACATGTCTATTGCTACTATTATGTCCGCCAAATTTCACTGCTCTTAGATCTGGTCGAACATGGGGGATTATATGCCCTTGCAGTTTCGCAAGCTCTCTTACTCTTAACAGAATTGGTGCTGGGATTGGAATTGACGCCTGCTTCTTAGAGTTTTGCACCTGTTTAAACAAAACAATGCTCAAATAGATAATTAGGAAGTGTACAGAATAAATATGCTAACAATTTGATCTATTAGATTTAATCAAGCTTGAGTTCGACTCACAATCTGCTTGAGCTAGTTTGAGCACAAAACTAAGCTCAAAACATATAAATAGTTGAATCCGAGCTCTCATAAGAGGTCAACTAGGATTCTTATCGAGTTTTGCACGCCTTGTGTGATATGCAGGTCTAATATATAGTTTTGACCTTTATTTCAAAAAAATATACGGCTCAACTAGTATCTCTCTAGAGTTTTTTGAGTTATCCGATATAACTTCAGATATATGTGTATTTCTAAGGCTTGCTCAAACTTCTCAAGCTGAATGTAGCCTGCAATATGATTGCTTGTCGAGCTATCGACTCGAGTTCAAGCTTACCTAAATTCTTTGACCGAGCTCGAGCTTGCCTCGGTTTTCTTACAACCCTAGCTAGGACTTAAGTCGGCGTAACACACCAAACCAAGTTACTAAAACCATTGTTGAATGTAAGAACTAGAACTCTCAAAAAATGAAAATGATATCTACCCCAGTGAACATTATGGTAAAGACTTAGATTAAGTTCTAATTAATCTAGAGACAAAATTGCAAAAGGGCTTTAGTCCATTATGGCCGTGTTCTTATGTCTACTATTTCATGTCTACATAAAAGTCTCTTTGGCACTACATATCTGTAAATACAGTAGACGAAAGGAACTGAAACAAGATGGTTTTCAGATCTGTATAAGGAAATCCAAATACAGTGCTTCTCCCTTAAAAGTTCAAAAATTGAAATGGAAAGCTTCATAGGACCCAACTAGAGATGGCAAGATGGGCGGCTAAACAAGTTGCGTAATGGGTCAAACATGTTTGGCTTTGAACGGTTCATTTTTAGTGCAAGTCAAAACAGGCTGGTCGATTTTGGTCGACCCATAAACTTTTTTGTTCATTTGTTAACTTTTTATAAATAACTAATGCTCTACTTGTGACTACCCCAATAATCTTATTGCATTATTATAAAATTTTTAATAATAACATTTAGAAACTATATGGCATTAAAAGCAGACTTTAGGCAACGTTCACCTATACGGCCCATCTGATTCATTTTTTTTATTTGACATGGTAAACCACAACCCAAATCAACCAATTTATAAGAAATTGGATCAAAATGGAGACCTCTACATACAGCACTTATAACTTAGATTGCAAGTTCCAACTGAAAAATAACTACTTAGTACTTACCCCTTTGTCAGCGGGTAACTGTGTGAAACTGGCTCTCAGCAGATTCCTCCACTTATCCTGCAAACATCAACAGTTGGCTTATGCAAAATACAAGGTCGTCTTGTTCAGTTTAGCTTACAGGAAACTTGTATACTGGTCAAAATAGTTAACTTATGTACGGCTCAAACCGGGTTGAATGGACCTGAAACATTTCCTGACCAAAATTTACATATAGAATAGGGCCAGATATGATTGCAATAAGTAGGTTATTTTATTAAAGAGTCTAATGGTTGTAAATAAACAATTGGAAGGTTTTATGCATCAAGAAAACTTTGTCGACTTTCGACCTGTTAAACAGACCGGTTTACCCATTAGAGATATAACATAACCACAATCTACTGATCAGCCATACATAAGTGAATGGGTCAAAAATGTCACCTCTGTAACATAAAGATAAAAATAGATCATACCTTGAGATCGACTGATGTACGATGTGAGCATGTTGGAAAGGCAATTCTCTTTATCTCGGACCACCTCCCTGCACCATGCCTAGAAACACCTTCAACCAACTTGACAACTTCACTAAGAGTCCATGGTCGGTGATGTTTCCTTCTCATCCCTCCTTTTGCTGTGGGTACAGTTAATATATTATCATCTGAATCGTCTGCATATGAATTCATGGGTCCCTCATCCGACTCATTGTTTAAGTCTTCAGACTGCTCTGAGTACCGCTCATTTTCTCCTTCTTCCTTAATTAGCACCTATATAAATTGAAGATAACAGTCACAAGCAACCATCTAGAAAAACATCTTGATGTAGAATCTAAGTCTATCATCAAACTTTGATAGCAATTGATACATAATCTACCTCACAATACGACTATAAAGAGGTTCCCCTATATAACTTTGATAAACCGACGTATTACAAGGAACAATAACAAAACAAGATGGAGTGTCCCGCTATTCATTTTTGGGACACTCATCAATAGCAAGTTAATGAACCGAGACAAGAATGAGTGTATAAATGCTTACAGGCTGTTGAATATATCCAGTGGGTGATTCAACTTTGACTTTCTGATTCTCTATTTCATTATCTGACTGAAACTCATGATCGTCATGGGATTTCGTTACATGTTTTGATGCCATACCCATTCCATAAGACTGAAATTCCTACAGTTATAGTTTACCACAAATGAGTAACCAAATAAGTACAGAAGATTTGTAACTGCATATTACACTATACCCACGACATTTTTGTGACTTGATCCTAGGTAAGCAGCTATAGGTTATAACTATGATGCAGATGAACACCTTCCTACACAATGTCTCAAGTAAATTGTCTCTGTACATAACAATGTAATATTTCTTTTTATATATTATACATAAAGAAAGAAAGATACAAACTAAAGCCGATGTATGAATGTGACACCACTTTTTGTGACTTGATTCTAGGTAAGCAGCTAGAGGCTATAACTTTGATGCAGACATTGGTATCTCTAGAATCACTCAAAAAAAAGAAGCAAGAAAGCATGTGTTACTAGGACTCGCTTTTCACACACAAAAATAAGCGAGAAAGCTTGATAAACCTAAAATGTTGGTTGCAAATATTCATATTTAATAACTATATAGGCAAGTAAGCACTATAATCTTGATACTAATGTTCCAATCATGAAATGTATATTTTCATTTAGTGAAATGCGTACAGCCAAGATAACATAATAGCATATTCTGACTACACTAGTGTACATGGAGATATCTTTAGAAAATGTCTAAGAGTGTCTTAGTGTATTAACAAAGAAGACATGCAACAAACTTTTAAGTATTATATCAAAATAATGCATACATAAGCACGTCAATACAAGAAAGGATTAACCTAAAGACAATTAACAAAACACACACAAACACACACAGAGAATGAACAGGCAACTACATAGGTAATAACAACACATATATAACACAAGAACAAACTATGCAAGCAAGGAAAAATGCAATATAAAATATAAGTCTGCCTAGATAAAAGCATTTAAATAAAGCAAGTCACTAAATAGCAGCCAAGTTTCGACTAGGTCATCCAAACTTTCATAAGAGGTTTAACCGGGCAAGTTTCGGTCTTGTTACTATGTTGTGAAATTATATACAAAAATCACATGCAACCTATCTTAGTGGTTATATATGTTGATGTTGCATGTCAATTGCAAAATAGCTGTTGTGGCATTGCAACTGTATAAAAAAATGGAAGACTTGGCATCTCGCCATTTAACTTGTACAATTGGGGTGTCACAACAGCGGTATTTAGCACAACTGGCATGCCAGGTCTTCAGAAAAAATCCATAACACTGAAATTTGAGAGGTTAAACCTGGAGTTTGGGAAACCTAGGTGAAACAATGGTGAAACTTGTCTACTATTTAGTGAAATTTGCTCATCATACTCCAGAATCCAGATACTACTATGGCTTAACAGTACCATGCACAATATTTTATCGCTAATTCAACATTACCATAAGAGCTACATAATTCTCTCGTGGACGTCCTCTGCGGATCCTAGAAACATATGGAATTTCAACCCCAGAACCTCCAAGTGAATCCTGACGAGTGCCTAGTGGTTTGCTAACAGGCTGAATATTATGAATGGGCCTAACACGAGTTCTTGGTCCATGTCCAGAACTTCTGACAGAGGAAACCAGTTTCCCACTAGATTCCCCACTGTCTGGTTCAGAAGCTTCTTCAATATAGCGCTTTGTGGGCTTCCGAACTCTTTTAGCTCCAACATTATCATCACTAGGAATATGAGGACTGGAGGTATCACTTTTCATACTCTTACTGCTACCACTGAAATGATCTTCTAATTGAATAGTTTGGCCAGCTGATTTATTTATATTACGGGCCTTATGGCCTCTGACATTTCTTCCACCAAAACCATCAAAAGGATCCTCGTTATGAATCTCATCCTCATTATTATAGTCTTCCCTTTTGACTTTCTTTGCTACTCTGTTGTTTTCAATTCTAAAGGTTGTAGCTGAAACATCACAAGAATTAGACAAACCCATGGAAATCCTTCTCTTGAGCCACTGTTTGTCCTTCACTGAAGTTTCCCTGCCAAATGTAGCCTTAAAAGTTGCTTGAAGTTCTCTAACTGAAAGATTGTCCAAACATATCTCCCCCTTTAGTTTTGAGAAATCAGGTTGCAAACTAGCACACATGGTTGAAGTTGAAGCTTCACTTTCAGTTGATCCTATTGGAGGGTCTGCTTGTTTTATATCTAAAGATTGGTCAATCTCTCCATCAACAGGAGTGGACTCCGATCGAGGAATTTCCTGCAGTTTGACATATAGCAAATTCTTATTTCTTTTCAATTGAAAGTTGAATGTCCGGGTACTTCTTAGGGATACAGTATTATACTGTAGTGTATAATCCATTTTAATGAGCTTTCCTTTTTTTAGTGACAGCTCATGAGAGACGAAACCCCATCAATACTCACTACACTAGAAGGTAAAAGATCATATTTCTTGACTTGTATTATTTTCAAATGTGTGTCATGTCTTGATAATACAAAAAGTTTTTATATTATACAGTCATAACAGATATAACTGAAGAACGTAGTAATGTATCTAATTTTGAAATATCATATAAGTATTTGGTCACCCATTAACATAGTTAACTCCTTTGACTAAAAACAATGTTAATTTTGAATAAACCAAAGGGACATTATAACAACCCTAAAAGTAAAGAGAATAACAACCCTAGAAGTTGTTGAAGGTGAAATGTAGTATTTAGCAGGTGCAGGTCCATTGCAGCTAGAGAGAAAACAAACTCCGATGATGTTGAAAACAAAACAGTACCTCAAATTGGGGATTCAACTTCGCAAGATCAACTGTTGTGTCAACTAATGCATCGGATCTTCCTCCTTGGGTAGAAGGGTCCTCGAAATTTAAGAGACCTGTGATATTTTTCATTCAGATGAACTACAAGTGTGTAAACACTAAACAGAAGCCTAAATGGGTAGAGCTATCTGAATCTTGAATCCTAAAGGGAAGATCATGAGTTCTAGCCACGCTATATCATCTTTTTTTAATGCATATGTTTTCAAACCAGTAATTTTAGAACGTTGATAGCAAACGAGATCATGAAACATGATAGGTAAAAAGAATGATTTATCAATACCATATTAAGAGCATGTTCAAGAAAGCAGTTTTTCTAAATGAGCATTATACATCACTTATTTCATATGGAAAAAAGACACGAGATTAATGCCCCTAATAGGGCTTTAATAGTGGCAACTGGCAAGACAGTAAAAACATGTCCATACAAAGAAGATCAAGAAACACCAGCATAAGAGAGGCACAAATAATTAATAATGAAAAAGAACAAATTGGAGAGACCTTCACAGTCGATGGGCATGAACTCCTCATCAAAAGAGTCATCATCTAAAGTGCAGACTCCAGTCTCACCATTGTCCAGTACATGATGCACTGAACTGTTACCATCAAGAAATTCAGCTTCCATAACTTCATCATCAGTTGCAGGTACTAATCTCCCATCGCCTTCAACCTGGAAAGTAGCAAAGTAACTGTTAAATATCAACTTCCATAACTTCATCATCAGCATTCTATATCGCTAAAATACATAAATAGTCGAAAACTAAGATCAAAAGTCTTATCGTTTATAAGGAATTGGTCAAATTGGACCCATATCTTAAAAGTAAAACCCATGAGAAGAAGCCCAATACACATTATTAAGTCCAAGTTTATGTTATAAGGCCAAAAGTACATGATGCACAAAAAAACGCTGATGTGTGCCTCAGCTGATGCGTGCCTGATGCGCGCGCATCACCTCGCATCCCGTAAACGCAACGCATCAGGGTGTCTGATGCAACAGAGCCGCGCATCGCAACGCATCACGCATCAGGCGCGCGCTTTTTTAAACACATAGTATACCACCAACAATACGTGACCCATAATATCTAATGTGAATCCATTTGTAAGCAAAAGAAACATTCATTTTTATAATAATTAATAGGACAAAGAAGAGTATTTCCTTTAAGGACATATACTTGGGAGTAGTCAGTGTCCTACTGTCCTAGGGAACACGCTCACACATGATGCAGTTCTATGCACCTCTATCATAACATAGCATCACAGACTACAAGGAATGATTCACCGCAAGTAGCATTTATATAAGCCAAAATCATCTAAACTAAAGCAAATACATAAGTAAACAGCCAAACAAATTGAATAGCAAATTACCCGAGCTAACTTGTAAACAACTGGATCAGCAATCTGCTTTGTGTTATCAGAGCGAGTTATCACAATCGCCGAAGCACTCTCAAGCTCACTTCTCCCACTTTCCTCCACTCCTACCACGGTTTCCATGTAACATTCCACCACATGCAACCCAAACGCAGTAACTGAAATGACACAAAAAGATCAATAAATACAAATCTTATACACATTCCGTTACATCATGAACTACCATCCACAAAAAAACCAAATCACGTCAATCACCACCGTTACTTTTCTCATTATAGCAACTCAAATTAAAGCATCCACGCAATAATAGATTAACATTATACCATTAATTCACTCATCGTAACACAAAATCTAACTAATTCTTAATTATTACAAACTCAAATTAAGCCTCCTACACAATCACTAGTTTGCAACTTTGCATTATATAAAATATTCACCAACAACACGAAAACCTGATCAAATTAGATCACATAAATTACATGTTCTAATCAGCAGTTTCAGTACTAACTCAAACTAAAGCTTCTACATTCACAACACAAAAAAGCTAATTCACGTTTTTTAATCATTAAAAACTCAAATTAAACATCCTACACAGCTGCGACCGTTACTAAAAATATTTAGCCTTCTACCAAAATGCAAGTCAACATTATATGATTTATATCATTATAAAGTAACTTTTTTAATTCATTACAATCAAAACTACAGCTTCTACGCAATTGCATAGCTTACATTATACCATTCTTGATTTCTTGAAACTCTTAACACCGCAACTACATCTTCCAATCATTAAAAACTCAAAATCAAACAACAACGATTAATTACGATTGCTATAAAAGATGGCTAGTTCAAGACGCTGAACAACAAAGTTTTATTTTGGAAAAACACCATCAAAGCTTATACACAAATGCGAGTCTTGATTATCATTAATTCACCATCCTCAATACAAAAACGTAATCAGTACAAGCTCAAATTAAACATTCTACACAATTCAAACTAACATCAATTACTTCAATCACCACAATTAATAGTTCTAATCATTAAATCTAAACTTATCATACTTGACTTATAATCTAATTAATCCAATCAACGCAATTACATGTTTTTATCACTACAATCTCATATTAAACCTTCTACACAAATCAAGCTTTACGCTATATCTACAACACAAAAATTCTAAATTTAAAACACGGCGTGAGTCTTAATTACATCATCAATTCACCATTCAACGGCACAAGGGAAAAAAAAGCTAATGAATTTAATCACGTATTTTGATCGGATATAAACTCAAGTTAAAGCTACAACACAATTACGTACCTTACATTCTAATCATTACAAACTCAAATGATTCTACTTAACCTAAAATCGAATCAATTCAATCGCCAAAATTACATGTTTTTATCATTACAAGCTAAAATTAAAGCATCTACACAAATTCAAACTTAACGTTATTTCATCAATTCACCATCCGCAACACAAAAAAACCTAAATTTAATCATTTTAAACTGGATGAAAAGCTTCCAACACATTATATCAACAATTAATTTATTTAAAAAAATTAGCTTATTCTAATCACCACAAATTCAAAGTAAAACAGAATAAAATACTAATACATACAAATTACATCAATTGCATGCTCAAATCAGTACAAATTAACCGTGAAAAATACAATTTTACCGTTTAAATTTGTGATTAAAACAAATTACATATTATAATCATTACAAAACTCAAAATGAAACTAATTAACTGAATTAACCGCCATAACTATATAACAGGACACATTACATCAACAACTACTAGCTCTCACCGTGAAAATGTGAAGCTGGCGGTAAATTTGACGGTTAATTTAGTGATTTTGATGACGGAAATTAGGGCTCCGATTGATTAAAAAAAATTGGGGGAAATGAAGTTTAGTTTTTTTTAGAGAAAAAAAAATGGGTGTGGGTTCGGATTTGAAAGGGAGTTGTTAAATTTGGTTGTGGGAAGTTGGGTTGGAGTCCGGGTTGTGTATAGTGTTGGTCACTGTAGTGTATACTCGTGTCTTGGTTGTGCGGTGGGATTATTGTCGGGTGTCAAATGACGTCGTTGCCCCTCCATCTACTAGTTTTGGAACTTTTGTTTAGGGCTGAGTAATCCCAATCGCGCCGACTCCGACCGACACAAACCGACTTTAACTCGGGTCGGGACTCGTTTTGGGTTTTCAGCATTGTTGGGACTCGGGTCGGATCGGGAGTCGGGATTACCCGAAAAAACACAAAGAATACCATACAAATCGGTTCGTTTCGGGACTCGAGTCGGGATTCGGGATTACCCGAACTAGAATCGGGTTGAAATTCGGTTATTTGCAGCCTTGTCTGTTTCGGGACTTGTCGGGATCGGTCGGGACGGGTCGGTTTCAGCCCTACTTTTGTTTGCCCACTCTAAGGCTACCCCAGTAATAAGGGTCAATCCATCCTATTTTCTCTGCCACGTCAGCTTTCTCTCTCCAGCGACCTTTAGGCGATTGGGTGCCCTAGTAAGGGCGACCTTCATCATTTTTCTTTTAAACATTTTTAACAACAAACTTAAATTTNTATTTAAAAAAATTAGCTTATTCTAATCACCACAAATTCAAAGTAAAACAGAATAAAATACTAATACATACAAATTACATCAATTGCATGCTCAAATCAGTACAAATTAACCGTGAAAAATACAATTTTACCGTTTAAATTTGTGATTAAAACAAATTACATATTATAATCATTACAAAACTCAAAATGAAACTAATTAACTGAATTAACCGCCATAACTATATAACAGGACACATTACATCAACAACTACTAGCTCTCACCGTGAAAATGTGAAGCTGGCGGTAAATTTGACGGTTAATTTAGTGATTTTGATGACGGAAATTAGGGCTCCGATTGATTAAAAAAAATTGGGGGAAATGAAGTTTAGTTTTTTTTAGAGAAAAAAAAATGGGTGTGGGTTCGGATTTGAAAGGGAGTTGTTAAATTTGGTTGTGGGAAGTTGGGTTGGAGTCCGGGTTGTGTATAGTGTTGGTCACTGTAGTGTATACTCGTGTCTTGGTTGTGCGGTGGGATTATTGTCGGGTGTCAAATGACGTCGTTGCCCCTCCATCTACTAGTTTTGGAACTTTTGTTTAGGGCTGAGTAATCCCAATCGCGCCGACTCCGACCGACACAAACCGACTTTAACTCGGGTCGGGACTCGTTTTGGGTTTTCAGCATTGTTGGGACTCGGGTCGGATCGGGAGTCGGGATTACCCGAAAAAACACAAAGAATACCATACAAATCGGTTCGTTTCGGGACTCGAGTCGGGATTCGGGATTACCCGAACTAGAATCGGGTTGAAATTCGGTTATTTGCAGCCTTGTCTGTTTCGGGACTTGTCGGGATCGGTCGGGACGGGTCGGTTTCAGCCCTACTTTTGTTTGCCCACTCTAAGGCTACCCCAGTAATAAGGGTCAATCCATCCTATTTTCTCTGCCACGTCAGCTTTCTCTCTCCAGCGACCTTTAGGCGATTGGGTGCCCTAGTAAGGGCGACCTTCATCATTTTTCTTTTAAACATTTTTAACAACAAACTTAAATTTCATTAATAATTAAACCTTACATAATAATTAAAATAAAATTCAAACATTACAATAAAATTCAAATAACTTTCAAACATTACGATAATAAAACGACTAAACTAGTTTTGATTATGACGATGCCAGATATCTTCCACCAAATCGGCTTTGAGGCTAAGTGAGTTGTTTTGTTGCATATCTCCCTGGTAATTTCCAACGATTCCACATGCGTTCTTATGGGATCATAAGAACGGTGTTGTTCCGCTGAAAAGAATACGGGAGATATCGCCCGCTCTTCGTCTTGAATTATTATATTATGCAATATGATGCATGTGTATATTATATGTGATAGACGCTCTTTGTCAAACCCTTTAGCCAGATTTTTAATCATTAGCCACTTCTTTACTACACTAAAAGCACGTTCCACATCTTTCCTTGTTGCTTCGTGCATCGTCCTATACAATATTCGCCTCTCATCACATGTCCCTGAATTTTTAATGGACTTCATAATAACGGAATATTCCGGATATATCCCATCAACAAGATAATATCCCCGTTTATAAGTCACGCCGTTAGCAACGAATTCCACATCCGGTGCTCTCCCCGTTTTGATATCATTGACAATATGCGATTTAGGAAAACATTTACGTCGTTATTCATCCCAAAGACACCAAAGAACGCATGTCAAGTCCATAAATATTGGGATGCGATCGCTTCCAATAAAATGAAAGGCTCGTGCCCGTGATCACCCCTACAATATTGAGCTTTTAAAGCATATGGGCAATTCGCCCACGGCCCATCTGTACAATCAATGCTTCCTATCATCCCATGGAACCCATGCTTTTCGTAGTGATGAGCATATAGTTTGTCAATGTCAGGAACTGTCGGCTTTCGCAAATACTTTGAACCATATAACTCCATGATGGCCTCACAAAATTTTTGGAGACACGAATTGTTGACGCACCCATTTGCACATATTCGTCTAGAGCATCAGCATTGACTCCGTATGTCAATTGACGAAGTACACTTCATCAATGGAGAAATACCAAGTAACCCCGCACAACTAGGAGTTTGTTGAAAATAAGGTGAATGATCAGTTACCTCTCGAACAATTCGTGTGAATAGCTTTCTATTCATTCAGAAACGATTAGGGAATGCTTGATCGCCGTATATTGGGGTCTCGCAAAAGTAAGCAGCCACTAAACGGTTATGAGCACCCAAACGATCCCTACTAACTTGGTTTCGTGAGACTTTAGGTTGTGACGCTTGATAAGCCTCCCAACACTCTTCCGCAAACATCATAAACTCGCTACTAACTTCATTTTCATCATCCGAAGACGAATCGGCAATAAATAGTTCGTAAGAATTCATAGTGTGAAAAAGTATCGAGAATGTGTGAAATGAGATTTGTGGATTGAAGTGTGCTTATGTTATGTATTTATAAGTAAGTTTAAAAGAATTTTATCATTATTTTTTTTTGTTTCAAACCGTTACAAACAAACGGCTACTTTGATTTTTTTATTATTATTATTTTTTACTTTGCAAACGGTAGCCTAACGTTTAAATATTAAATGCACAAGGAAGAAAGTATCGATCGAGAGGACGACCATGATAAAAAAAAAGGGATCGAGTA
Source organism: Artemisia annua (assembly GCA_014162995.1). Lineage (NCBI taxonomy): Eukaryota > Viridiplantae > Streptophyta > Magnoliopsida > Asterales > Asteraceae > Artemisia > Artemisia annua. The sequence goes on along the minus strand of LBNU01005277.1, from coordinate 24,411 downwards.
GTCACAGTAAGGCGATCGACTGTGAATCGATTGTATAAATCGATCGAGACCCCTTACTGGGGTAGCCTAATGTTCTAAAACTAGCTTTCACACTCGTCCTGATGGGGCAGCTAGCTCCATTATATTGTTCGACTAAATTCATCTAATGAACAATATTTAAATAAAAAATAGTTTGTGGTCTTGTTAAAAAAAATTTGAATTAATATTAAGATTTTTGATAATGCAATTGCATATGGCATGTTAAAGATTTATTGTTAAACAAACTTTCAAAAATGTTATATTGATTTGTTTAAGATTTGTATTTTAACTCTAATATGTATTTTTTTGGTTTTGCATTGACTATCGTTGTTGTATTTTTTTTTGTTTACTTTTTGTAATAATATTATTGCAAATAAGTTTTATAAAGCCCTATAGGAATGAATTAATATTGAAACATTTTATTATTTACTCATTAAGACGTATTTTACATACATTGTGTATGTTATGCATTTTATACTCATGTCCCAGTCTCTCTATTCTAACTATGTTTTCCTTCTTCTACATAATCATCCTCATTAAACTATTACGGAGTATTTTAAATCTCACCTTTCATTGAATCTTACTTTTAGCATGTTTTCTTAATAACCTTTCTTCTTTGATTCTCTTTATCCTATAATTCTTGTAAAAATAATAATGCTGTTTCAAAGATGGAGTTTATAGTTTTATTGCTACTGTTATATCCTCCAAATATATATTTCGAGGCTAATTATACTTAGGTAATACTTTAACAGATCCATTAGGTAGAGCTATTCAAACAAATTGGCAATGAAAGCATAATGGAAGAATGGAAGGAGAAAGTTTAACCCAAAAAAGTAGAGCTATTCTAAAGAAAGTCAAGTTTGCCAATAAATTGCTAGGTTATTCTACACAATTGCTCTTTCATTTAGTTGTGTAAAGAACTCTGAGTTTGAAAAAATGGTAAAAATAATTGGTGAATATAGGAGAGGGCTTGACTTGCCTCTTACCATAAGATGAGAGTTACCTTTTTAGAAAATGAAGTTGACTATACGAAGTCATTACTTGAGAAATACAAAAATAAGTAAAAGAAAACGACTTGCACCCTAATGAGTGATGGGTGTAGCGATTGGAAGAATCGATCATTATGTAATTTTCTTGTGAACAACCTTTAGGGAATATTTGGTAGGAGAGAATGGAAAGAAATGGAACAAAATAAATAGCTCATACACCATAACTTAAAAAAGAATAAAATGGGATTTATATATTATTATTATTATTTTTTTTGAAAAGCAGGAATAAAATGGATTAATTCCGAAATGCCAATTCATCCAGATTTATATGTGCAAAAAAGGGCCCTTTCACAAAAAGGAATAAAAGGTTTTTGCACGTTGTTTGCCCAACCTTGTCGATTTATTATAGACAATATGGGCACGTGTGCAGCGTTTGCGTGTGGCAAGTGTGTTCCGTGCTACCCGTATACTAGGTCAGGTAATGAGTGTCTAAATTGGAAAAGTGGTAAAGATATGTCTTCGTTTTATAAATAGAACACCCAATGGACAAATTAGGTAATTTTCGCTTAAAAATTTCCAAATATAGTGTCTTTCTAAATGATCTCAGGACACGCTTGGTTCAAAGTGGGAAAAGGGAAAGGGAAAGGGAATGCAAATGAATGAGTGAGGTGGGTAATCAATT
>LBNU01005277.1:0-22430 GCA_014162995.1 Artemisia annua | reverse complement strand
TTTTTTTTTTTTTTTTTTTTTTTTTTTTTTTTTTTTTTTTTATTGTTTTTTTGTTTTTTTTTTTTAACGCAATATTACTAGTTTAGTGGTTTATCACTATTTTCTAATTCTCATTTTAATATTGCATTTCTGTCACTTACATAACCAGTAAACGAGATCTGAAGAAAAGAAGCCATAGATTTCGTCTAAGCTCCGTCACATAAATTTTCTTACTCTTGAATTGTTGTTGTCACTCACTTGTAAGGGCACCCTGATTTTAAAGGTGAGGGCACTACATTTTTTTCTTCTTCTCTAATTTAGTATTTTTTTTCTTACCGATTTAGCCTTTCTCCGAGACCTTCGTTGAGGGCACTTCCCCCACCAATACCTAAATGGCTCCGCCCCTAGTAAAGAATATACATGTAATTTAAATAAGTTATTTTTTCTTTCCTTCCAACTTAATAACATGAGTTATGATTATTTTATTTTTGTTTTATTTATCTCGGACCAACACTTTTTATAATTATTTTTATTTTTATTTTTTCTTTCCTGTTCTATTTCTTTTACTGTATTTTATTTTATTTGAAAACTTGAAAACACAGTTTTAAGCCTCTCATTTTCTCTTCTTATCTCTCAAATCCAATTCTAATGTCATTTATAAACCAAACACACGTGAATAAACCAAACGGCACCCCAATCCGAAATGGATCACCCTACTCGTATAATGACTAATGAGGACCCCATGACACAATCTCGCGGGATATCTATAAAGAAAAAAACGAATGGATGAAAGAAGCGACATCAACCTACTCACTCAACTGATCTTACCATCAATGGCGGGTGTTCTACCTTCATCTTCAATATCACCATCACTACACAAACATTTCTTAACAAACTCCAAACTTCACCCATCTTCTTCCATCACTACAAAAAACCCAACCGGTATATGCTTTGCCAAAAAGGGTAAACCCGGTTTTTTTGATACCATTCTTGACTATATCGAAGGTATTATTACATTCCCTATATATCCATTTTACTAATGGCAACGTTGGTACTACTTTTTTTTTTTTTTTTTTTTTTTCAAGGAATATATTCTTTGCCAATATTTTGAAACTTATTATATAAGTTTATCATGAGTCATGACATGATAATCTTATGTAAGCTCTCATAAGTTTCAAGATACGCTGAAAAATATTGGCTTATGAAACATAACCCGAAACCACGTAAGCTAGTAATTAAGCCCAAAAATAAGCTTATACGGATAATATTTTATTTGTTGAATTTAAACCTTAAAAACGTATAAGGGGGCGTTTGTTTAAGCTTATGAGCTGATTTGGTTCGACTTATATTTCATAAGCTTATTCTTTGGCTAATGAGGTTATCATGTCTTAATTTGAAGACGGGAAATGATTGAGATGCTTACATTCATGCATAAAGTCGTGGTAAACGTACTGTTTATGCTGAAGTGGGTCCTTTTGTTACAACAAGTGAAATAACGATACCCCGATTTAGGCATGACTCATGAGTTTAGTCATGCTAATAATTTCTCTGTGGAATATAAGCCACAAAAAAATGAGGTTTTGAAATACAAACTGAAATAAGCTTAAACAAACACTTCTAACAAGGTGTGTCTAGTTGTTTCTCTTTAAGCTTGTCTCGGTGCGTTTATAACAAGAGATAATCATGTCTAACATTTACGTAATAAGGGAGAATCATTAACCTCATGATGATTTTTTTGGGTAATTAACGCTAACGTTAAGTATAATTAGTGAGCAAAACAATGAATATAGCATGTAGATTTTGTTTCTTTAGTTATATAGATATTGAAGTTACCAAGTTCGCCAATGATGTTGCGAGCGTCGTTGTAACCTTGTGCTTAGATCTATAAGGACTTGATCCATAATTTGACATAATTGAATGAATAGTCGGTTTTAGTTACTAAGCTAAAGTGCCATCAACATGTTTTATGCCAATAAACCTCTCAAGAACTTATTTATTATTTACAAATCCCTACACCACTATTTCCTTTAAATGATATGTTAATTGACTCATCTACTCAAATTATAAACAATAGTTTTTGAGCGATTTTATAGTATCTTAAATAGTTTCCTTGCAGAAGAATGCACAATGTTTCAAAAAAAACATTTTGCATATTTTTGCAAGAAGTCTATTGAAGTTGTTATTAAAGAGATCGAAGATGATTTGTTTTGCAGTTTTGGCAGATGAGCCACATGATGCGTCATTTAAAGAGAAATGGCAATGGTTTTGCTGTTTATTGGTAATGAAGGGGTTGTTGTGGAAATGTTTATTAGCATCAAAGATGTGAATGTCACTTTAGCTTAAGACACTAAAAATGACTATTCATTAAAAAATTTCAAAACCTGGTTCAAGTCTTTCTAGGGTTTAAGGATCAGACAAGATTATGTGGAGCTAATAACATGAGTGGTGTTAATAAGTGGCTTCAATCCTTGACAATGAAGGTTACAAAATGTACATGCTTTATTTATTGCTTTTCTTACCCATTACAATTAACCTGTGTGTTTGTTCCAAAAAATCACCATGACAATAATGATTTCTAAATGTTTCTCGGTTGTTAAACATAATTGTATTTTCTTATATGCGCGCTCAGACAATGTGAGAGAGAATCAACCAAGTCAGGCACACCTTGTTTAAATTTTGGTGTCGCCATTGGTCATCTGCCTTTAGTGAGATCTCAACCCACAATTTTGGTTGTTAGGACACACTTGGTATGCTATGTTCTAGTGGTTGCTTTTTAACGCGTTGAGATTACAGTAACATATATCGCACTGAAAATTTACACCTCGATTTTGCGAAAGTGGTTGTAATTAGTTTAACAAATATTATAAATTTATAATGTTAATGTAAAATTTGGAACAAAATCTTAACTTTCTAGTTGAAAGGGACCATAATAGACCATGTGCCGCGCCGCGTCACTTTTATTTTTGATGCCAATAGTGAGTGACATGGCTTACTAATTCAATATATGCTATATCTTCTAAGTATAATAAAGAAGAAAAGGGTGCAATGTAGCTCTTTCTTATGCAATTTACTAATGCTTGCACTTGGGCTAAACATGATTCATTACGCTAGGTACTTACATTTTTGCTATTTTGGACTGCACGCCATGTAAGCATGTTGTAAACAATTCAAGTTCCTTCAATAGTGTAAGGAGTAATCCAGCCTGAATCCCCCAAACTTAGCGCCATTTGTTGATGTTAGGTTGATCACACAAGAGCATGCACTTTACTGATAAGTATAACCAAGCATATATATTCGACTCAGTATTTTAAATGGTGTAGGGGGGCCGAAGTTGAGAAAATGGTATGGGGCACCTGGTCTCAATACAGAAGATGAATCCATTTTGGAGGAAACTAACGAATCTTTAGGTGATCTATTGTTGCTACAGAATAAACTTTTTGACTTATTTTGTTTCACTTGTTAACTAAAATATTGGCGTCACTTCTGAACTCAGAAGAAAATGAAGCCCGTGATGCAGTTCTGGTAACTGATGGTGATAATGAAATTGGTCAGGTTTGTCTTGTCGTTGATCTTTTTCTTTTTTTATTTGTTTATTAGAAGTACAGTTTTCCAATGCTGATATAATTTAGAACTTGAAATATTCCCATTTTGAGGGTAAATGGTTAAATTCTGTATTTTTATCAACATTCAAATAACAGCTTTTGTCATTCTAGTGAACGGAGATAAAAAGTACCTTTATGTTTTATTAAACTTCTGCAGACGATTATACTGTCGTTAATAATCAAAAGAATTAGAGTTAAAGCACTTGTGAAGGACAAGCGAGCAGCAATGGAATCATTTGGTACTTATGTTGAGGTTAGTATATATACGATCTCAATTTTTTTTGCTTTGTTTCTTACCTTTACTAATATAAGATTCTGTTATATTGAAGCCAATGACCGGAGACCCAAAAGATCCCGCATTTCTGAAGAAATCACTGAAAGGTGTTCGTGCAATAATTTGTCCCACTGTAGGCTGCTCTAGATTCCCGCTGCGCTTTCTTTTACCTTTAAACTTATATGATCATTTATGCAGGTTAAATGTGGTACATGTTTCTTTGCAGGAAGGTTTTCTATCTAAAGTTGAGAGCTTGAAGGGGGTACAACATGTCGTTATATTATCTCAGGTACTCTTTATCTCTTTGTCATTGTAGTATCACTTTGCAGGTCTGGATACATGTAATTAAATGTGGCACGATGGATGGGTTGGGTAACGGGTCAGAAAGGGTTTGGGTCACTTATCATTTTTAGGATGGGTCGAAATGGATCGGGTCATGCTGATCTGCAAAATAGGTTTGCCTATTTTGCAAGAATGTTTGTCTGGCCGTGTTGACGTGCTAGTAAATAATCAGTTTGTTGATTATGATTATATGTTTAATGTAGCTAAAGTAGTAGTTTAAATCTTCGAGTATCACGATTTTGGAGGCTGTATGCATTAAATTTAGACTTTGGCCATTTTCAACCCGTTTGACCCAGTTGAACACTTTAGTTAAAAGGACACGTAGAACCCATTTGTGATAAACAATCTCCAAATTGTAAATGGTCCCCCCCTTTTTTTTTGAAAGATAAGCTAACTATTTCACACCATGTACACCACAATTCTATCACACATGTCCTAAATGGGGCTTGAACCCACAACCTCTTGGTTGGGGAGCATTCTCACACACAATGGGTACAGCTAGGCTATAAGCCCTATGGCGTTCATAATTGCCACCTATACATCGAACGTCTGTTGGATATGGTGATTTGACAACGTTACAGTTGTCTGTTTATAAAGGAAGTAGTGGTGTTCAAGCAATGATAAATAATAACGCGCTAAAGCTAGCAGAACAAGATGAATCCATATTAATTTCCTCGGGAATTCCGCACACTATAGTTAGAACCGGGGCGCTAACAAATGATCGTGGAGGCAAAAGTGGTTTTAGTTTTAAAGAGGTAATCTCTTAGTCCATATTCAGTACTCGACGCGGGTAAAAAGTTCATATTTGTAACTGGTTGCATATATCACATTATAGGGTTGCTCAGCAAATGGAAGTCTTAGCAAGGAAGACGCTGCATTCATATGCATTGAAGCCCTTGATGTGATGCCAGAAAGAGGACTAGTGTTTGAGGTTGTTAACGGGGAAGAGAAGGTTATGAACTGGAAAGACCAGTTTGCGAAATTGATGGAACAAGCATAACAAAGTCTTCATCTGGGCCTCAATCTGCTCGCACATGCCAGCTGGCACCATAATGAACAATGGAGCTAATCCTATGGGCTTCACATCAAATAGAGTTGATATTCCACATTGGTTCTTTTCATTGGTGTACATGATCAAATTAATAAAGAATTTCAAGTTTTAGGCTCGTTAACTGAACTCGTTTGTGTTTCATGCTGTCTCTCTCTAAGCCAAGGCTTGTCTTGTAAACATATACTTCTTGTATATGGATGATTGGACAAATGCAAAGCAACCAGCTTATTATGTATCGCTGTTCCATTTAATGGCTTAAACACGTGTGCTTGAGTATGAAGTAGATCAGACATATACACAATAAACGTACCAAGGGATTTTGATCTAATGGTGTTATCTTGTAGACATACTATGCTATTCAGTAAATATATATGAAAGGCATGCTTTTGTTATTGGGGATCTATAGCGTTGATACTTATGGATTATCTAAGGACCAGTTCTAATATATTCGAGTAATTTACAGTTTTACAGATGCAAGCATCCCAAGAACTAGAAATCTGAAATATGCCTGCAATTATTGATCTTACTACATTTAAAACTGTAGACAAGACTCTATCTTTTGAACTTAGATGATGCATATCGAGTAACACGTAAAAGTTTTTCTACAGAAATGCATCACTTGTACCCGCAAGGTACCTGTTAACCCAATCCAAGGTCGACGGATCCTCATTCGAAAAATCAAAAAACTCATCAACGTTGAAACTGAACTTTGAAGATTCAACTCCGAGTTTGTTTCTATCAGTGACATCCTCTTCTTTCATCTTCTTTTTATGATCCGTTTGTTTTTCCATTGTTTCCTTCTTTTTGCTTAAATGGGAATTCCAGTAGTTCTTGATCTCATTATCCGTTCTACCTGGTAGTCTTCCCGCTATCAGTGACCACCTAATAATTTTTTAATAAGAACCATCAATCAAGTATTGAAATTTGATAAAATCGACGTTTTCGATGAAAGTAAGAAAGAAAACTTGGTAACTGCTAACTAACCTGTTTCCTAGAAGTTTATGAAGCCGAATAATCAAATCCTCCTCTTGATCTGATATATTTCCTCGTTTGATGTTTGGTCTCAAATAATTTAACCATCTTAGCCTACAACTCTTTCCACACCTTTGCAAACCTGAAAACCGAATAATATAATTTGACTACATGTAACTTGTTACATACTTACATGTATGTGTTAAAGTTTTATAATCATACCTGCTTTTGTTGCAATGACTGTCCATTTTTTAGGACCATGTATCTCGATAGCTTCTGCTAGCTTTTCATCTTCTTCTGCTGTCCATGCTCCTCTATTAATTTCTTTATTCTTGGATTTGTTTGACTTCGAGTCCATTGGGTAGATAGAGCTATGTTTCTTGGTGAACTACTCAGATAGTCATTTATATGCAACACACGGCTGATTGGATATGTTTCCTGTACTGAGTTATCCTTTAGAAAACTCTTCTACAGGAGAGAACACTTAGAAATTAGAATCAGTGACATATGTCTATTATAAAAACATTGGACGGGTATATATATGGTTATCATAAAGTTATAAAAGCATTATTGGCATATTGCACTAAAACAGTTATCGTTTTTTGTTAAGTTTTAAAATAAATAGTAATCGTTTTAAGTTTTAACTATACTGGAGATATAAAAAGTACACTTTCAAAGAAATTTAACAAATTTAACAATTAGCATTGCAGAAACGAATTATACTCTTTTGTTAGTTTTGAGAGGTTTAAGCGCATATATATTATATCTATGACAAGTTGAAAATTATTTAAGATTCCACGATTGTGCTCGTTATGCTAATAAAACTGAATCAATTGATAAACAGTTTCTTAAAATGTGCTTGTGTATCCAGTCTCCGCCTCTGTCAGTGTATGTATATTGTATACCATCCAATATTTATTCTGAATTATTCACTTATTATAGATATAGAGCTGATATGGATAACTAAGTAGTCACTATTTACTTTTACATCTTCCCGGTCTTGCTGTGTTGCTGTCACATACTCACATGCGCAAAAATTCTAACCTTGTACAGCATATTTTAAAGGTCAGTTTGGCACAATGCTGTTATTGATGATACAAATTTGTATTTCTTCCAAAAGTGCAAACAAGAGTATGCCACCAAATGGTTAGGTTGGAATTATGTTATAGTTTGAGGTTAGGTAAAATGATGACGATGATTAACATCAATGATAAGTCCTATACTAACATAACGGCATTTCTTGACTCACTTTCCTTGTTTTCAATAGTATCAAAATAAATATAAAATCGCAACGAGTGGAATTACATGACGCAACACAACTGATGTCGATAGTTTTAGGCGATTAATCTACTGCTTGTTCGATTTTTTCTTATAATATTAGAACTATTTTGAAATGGAAAATTGGAGCATATGCACAATTTATATCCTTGTCAGTCAAAGATGCATTTTACTGATTTTAGGGATAATCTTGTAAAGACAAGATTCTTGTGCAAGAAAACATGCAAGTCTTCCAAATATTCTACTGACCCTCATAAAACTATGATGGGAAACATCTGAAGAGTTTAGATACATATGTTGCTATCACATGCTTCACATCATGTTTTTTTATGACATGTTACTGTACGCAAATTCTAACTAATAGTCGCGTGAGGAAGATAGTTAGATATACATTTTAGGCGTTAAACGTTGTTTCTTTATAATCTTCCGTACATGACTCCTAGCCCGATTGCAAGAGCAAACGTTCTCTTGGCGACTTAAAAATCACAGGTGATCAAGCGAGATTATAACCAACTTATAACTATGAAGTATGAAGAACATATTCTAAATAGCAGGCTATTAATTACAGTAATTGTTAACAAGTACAAATTTATTTAAAGATGATTAAGAAAAGGTTACTATACATGCATGCGACAAGAGTACGTGACATAGTGAAGCCATTTTCTAAGCCTAAAAGATAATTCCTTACACGCTATTTTCTAGTTTGATCTAGTCTAGCTGTCTTATATTTTAATATTGCATCTCTTAGAAGTTGGAATACAAAAAGAAATTTAGTTAGTTTAGGGGACAGTTGCAACTATATATGTGTATTATCCTAACTTTTTTTATTTTATAGTTGCTCAAATAACCAAATATATTCATTAAATTATACTGTAGTATGTAATAATGTATATTTTGAGACATCTTTAGGACTTGAATGGTGAATTTGAATGATTAGTTGGTGCTGTCTTCGATTACAGTGAAGAAGGACAAATATTTGAAGCCAACTGATTGTTCAAGGGATTTGAGGGTTTGTCCAATGACCCCATTATGTCGGTGTAAGTACCTTTCAAAACTCACACTCATGTTTTTTTCCTGTCTATTGCAACCCTTTATTTAGAGTTCTTGGTTGTTTGTTTAAGTCAAAAAAGTAAGTAACATTTATGTTAACTCGGTTTGAATATTTGAATCTGATTCACGTATATGAACATAAATTTGTGGTTGAGAAATCTGGATCGGGTTTCATCTTAATATCTAAATGAGTGAATTTAACGATGATATGAATGGATCTAAAGTGACCTTGCACTTGAAAACACAACTCGAAGTGATGCCGGATCGGACAAACAATTATCATGACGAAGAAATCAGCTAAGCTAATTAACCACACACACTCTCGTAAATCGTAATCTTGTGGTTCTTTACTTCTCTACTTATATAACATTTTTCCTAATGAATTATAAATTAAAATCAATACAATAAGTTTGTTAGAAATAATTAGGTATGACACGAACGGAATATTTAAAAACTTAACATGTAGTTAGTGTGTTTGATTTTGTTGTTTGGTACAATTGAAATGAATAAATTAGGCATAACTAATCCTCATCTTTAGCTCATTTGTTGGAATAAGGTCTTGAAAGTGGAAAACGCTAATTAGTTCATTGTTTTGTTCTGAAAATGAAGTGGATTATACTTGTCTTGTTCAACATTTAGAAAAGTTTGATGAACAACTCAAAAAGATGACATCTCATTTTTATAACCATTTTTATTATCCTTCAAGAATATGACTTAGGATCAAATGAGAAGAAATCTTAAAATGAGAAGTATGAGAAATAACTATAACCGCACATTAGAGATGCATCGACTTGAATTAGATGCATCCCTAATTTTTTAGATGCACCCTAATATATTTTCTAGCTAAAAATTAGATGCATATACATATATTAGATGCATTTTAGCAAGTTAGGCAAATCCAATGTATTTTTCGTCCTCTGCGGGTCAAATTTGTTGCAAGTACTACTTTACATTGTTTTCACTTCAAAATCACTTTAGAAACTAATTGAGATGCATGTAAATGAATAGAGATGCATTTAATTCAAGTCTGAGGATCTCAAATATTTAGTTATAATTAATTCTCATCATTCTTATTATAAGTTTTCTTCTCACTGGATCCCTACTCTCAAGAAATCGTTGTAATGGCCCATTTGTGATGGGCTTGCGTATTGGATGGGTGCATGACCCGGATCCATACCATACGTCATCAGTTAGTTTTGAGACGTTTAAGCGTATATTATATCGATGACAAGTTGAAAATTATTTTAAGATTCCACTATTGTGCTTGTTATGCTAATTAAACTGAATCAATTGATAATCAGTTTCTTAAAATGTTATGCAGGGGTGGAGCCAGATTGTTATATCGTCGAGGGGGCAAACTTTGATATTTTTAGAAACTACACACCAAATCAGTTGGTTAGGGGGGCAAATTACAAAAATAGTCAGATATTTCAAAAAATTTACACTACAATTTTTTTCGCTAGTGGGGCACGTGCCCACCCTCTCCCCTCCTGTCTACACCTCTGTCAGTGTATGTATATTGTATACCACCCAATATTTATTCTGCGTTATGCACTTATTATAGATATAGAGCCGATATGGATAACTAAGTAATCACTATTTACTTTTACATCTTCCCGGTCTTCTTATGTTGCTGTCACCACATACTCACATGCAAAAAATTCTAACCTTGTACAGCATATTTTAAAGGTCAGTTTGGCACAATATTGCTGTTCTTACTAGTAGAAGCCGATGATACAAATTTGTATTTCTTCCAAAAGTGCAAACAAGAGTATGCCACCAAATGGTTAGGTTGGAATTATGTTATAGTTTGAGGTTAGGTAAATGATGACGATGATTAACATCAATGATAAGTCCTATACTATCATAACGGCATTTCTTGACACACTTTCCTCTTTTAAATAGTACCAAAATCAATATTTAATCGCAGCAAGTGGAATTACATGATGCAACAACTGATGTCGATAGTACGTTTTAGGCGATTAATCTACTGCTTGTTCGATTTTTTATAATATTAGAACTATTTTGAAATGGAAAATTGGAGCATATGCACAATTTATATCCTTGTCAGTCAAAGATGCATTTTACTGATTTTAGGGATTTTCTTGTAAAGACAGGATTCTTGTGCAAGAAAACATGCAAGTCTTCCAAATATTCTACTGACCCTCATAAAACTATGATGGGAAACATCTCAAGAGTTTAGATACATATGTTGCTATCACATGCTTCACATCATGTTTTTTTTGACATGTTACTGTACGCAAATTCTAACTAATAGTCCCGAGGAAGATAGTTAGATACTTAGATATACATTCTAGCCATTAAACGTAGTTTGTTCATAATCAATCTTCTCTACATGACTCCTAGCCCGATTGCAAGAGCAAAACGTTCTCTTGGCGAGTTAAAAATCACAGGTGATCGAGAGATTATTACCAACTTATGACTATGAAGTATGAAGAACATATTATATATAAATAGCAGGCTATTAATTAATTGTTAACAAGTACAAATTTATTTAAAGATGATTAAGAAAAGGTTACTATACATGCATGAGACAAGAGTACGTGACATAGTGAAGCCATTTTCTAAGCCTAAAAGATAATTCCTTACACACACCATTTTCTAGTTTGATCTAGTCTAGCTGTCTTAAATTTTAAATATTGCATCTCTTAGAAGTTCGAATACAAAAACAAATTTTGTTAGTTTAGGGGACANTTTATTTATTTTATAGTTGCTCAAATAACCAAATATATTCATTAACTTATACTGTAGTATGTATAGTAGTAATGTATATTTTGAGACATCTTTACTTCTTTAGGACTTGAATGGTGAATTTGAATGATTAGTAGGTGCCGTCTTCGATTATAGTGAAGAAGGACAAATATTTGAAGCCAACTGAGTGTTCAAGGGATTTGATTGTTTGTCCAATGATCCCATTATGTCGGTGTAAGTACCTTTCAAAACTCACATTCATGTTTTTTTCCTGTCTATTGCAACCCTTTATTTAGAGTTCTTGTTTGTTTATTTAAATCAAAAAAAATAAGTAACATTTACTGTAGTATGTTAACTGAGTTTGAATCTTTAAATCTGATTCACGTATCTGAACATAAATTTGCGGTTGAGAAATATGGATCTGGTTTCATCTTAATATCTAAATGAGTGACTTTAGCGATGGTATGAATGGATCTAACGTGACCTTGCACTTGAAAACAGAACTCGAAGTGATGCAGGACAAACAATTATCATGACGAAGAAATCAGCTAAGCTAATTAACCACACACACTCTCGTAAATCGTAATCTTGTGGTTCTTTACTTCTCTACTTATATAACATTTTTCCTAATGAATTATAAATTAAAATCAATACAATAAGTTTGTTAGAAATAATTAGGTATGACACGAACGGAATATTTAAAAACTTAACATGTAGTTAGTGTGTTTGATTTTGTTGTTTGGTACAATTGAAATGAATAAATTAGGCATAACTAATCCTCATCTTTAGCTCATTTGTTGGAATAAGGTCTTGAAAGTGGAAAACGCTAATTAGTTCATTGTTTTGTTCTGAAAATGAAGTGGATTATACTTGTCTTGTTCAACATTTAGAAAAGTTTGATGAACAACTCAAAAAGATGACATCTCATTTTTATAACCATTTCTATTATCCTTCAAGAATATATAATTTTTTTTTTGTTTTTATTTTTAATTTTCAATGATACGTAGTAATAAATTGAGTAAATTACACAGATGGTCCTCATGGTTTGCATTGATTTTCACCTTTAGGCCTTTAACTCTTTTTCTGACCGAAACCATCCCCAACTCTGAAAACCTTAACGTTAAGAGTCCTTTGACAAAACGGCCTTTTGGTGAAGGCGTTAACTCTAAACATGTGCTGTCCACGTGAGGGTAGTTTAGTCCTTTCTACTTTTTTGCATTTGAGCCTCCAAAACTAGTACAATAACTCTCTATTTTTTTTCTCATAATTTCTCATTTTCCCTCTCAAACTTCTCTCTACCTCATCTATAACATTTCGCTAAACCTTTCATATTATGCTAAGTATTTCCAATCATTTTATGGTGGAATGGTGTTAACAATGTATGGTAAACGCAAAACAAGATACGATATGGATCTTCACGAAGTTTATGGTATGTCTAGATATTTATTACTTGTTGTTATTACATGGTTGATTTATTTTATATTTTGTTTGAATGGTTATTTTGATGACAAAAAATGTATCCGATCATGTTTATTTTTGGTGATACCCTATTTTTTTATTATTATTATTTTAATTTTTTTTTCTTCAGCAAATGAACCTTAAATGTTTTCGATTAAGGTTCACTATGGTGGGAAGTTCACCGATAGACCTGGTAGAAGCTACAGAGATGGGATGTTTGAATTTGTTGATTTAGTAGATGTGGATGAGTTCTCTATTCACAAAATGGATGTTAAGGTGGAAAAATTAGGTAATGATGGTCACTCAATTATGTTTTATAACTTTCTTATACCTGTGAGACTTTGGACCATGGGATACAACCTTTAGCTAGTGACAAAGATGTGCTTAACATGTGTAAATATGTTAAGTTAGGTCATAACCTATTGTATGTGTATGTTGAACATGAAAAGACCAACCCTGATATTTACTTCTCTAAGTTAGTTTCACCTAATGCTAAAAAGTGTGTTATAAATTAAACAGTAGAAGATGTACCAAAAGTATCACCAACTGGAGTTGTTAGGAGACTTAGGATGGATCTTAAAACCAAAATAGCTTCGGTACAGAAACAGGGGCAATCAAGTGTTGTTGTTAATGAAGTACATTCTCATATTACAAATATATCTTCCCAATGTGGTGTGTAACACCCTAGGCAAATCCCACATCGGCTGTGGCTTGGAGTGATGCTGGGTATATAAGTAATATCTTGGCCTTACTAGACACAACGCGTTTTGTGGTCTACTGCGAGTGGGGTTCTTAGGAACTGGCAATTAAGCGTGCTCATGTGAGAGTAGCACTGGTATGGGTGACCGGCCGGGAAGTCTCACATGAGGGCCACAAAGCAAAGCCGTGAGCCTATGGGCAAAGCGGACAATATTGTGGTCTGAGTAGGCGGGATGTTACATGGTGACACTAGTCAAGTAAGGATACACGAGCATGGTCAAAGTAGTTCAGTTGTACATGAGTTACCTTCTCAAGCTACTAACGTACCTACTCTAGGTACTAGCAAGTTTGTAAATACTTTCTACTCATCTTATGACCCTTACATGGGTGACCAAGAGTTCAATCCTTTTGATGGCCTAAATGATATTCTTCCACCAAATTATGATGCCCAACATGATAGCGAGAGGGTAGAAATTAAGGTTAGGGCTGTAGAGGAAGGTGATGTAGCAGTGTAGGTTGCAGAGGAAGATGAAGATGCAAAGGATGAGACTAACGGTTCTAGTTCAGATAAGAGTGATGGCAGTGAGGATAATGATGACAGTGAGGATAGTGATTACAATTTAGATTTAGCCAATGAGGTTAATGAAATAGAGGTTGGCATGGAGAATTTCAAATTGAATGTTGATGTGAATGCATAATTCATAGGCCGTAGAGGTGATAGTGATATTGATGATGTGATTGATAATGAAGAGTTTGAAAGTGCGTCTGAAAATGAAGATGAGTTTGATAAGGCAAGGAAAAAAATTTAAGCAGTTAAGGAAACAAGCAAAGTCTGGTAATGATGGTAGGATTTACAAGATATTTTTCTACGTTGGGCAAACATTTGGTATATCAATAGAGGTTAAGAAGTTGATAAAAAGGCACTCAACTGAAACTAGGAGAGAAATTAAAATCATCAAGAATAATGACAAAAAAGTTAGAGCTGTTTGTTTTGGAACCATTCCTTCATTTGTAAGGTGTGAAAATGCTGGGCTTGTCATAATATGTTAGGCCAAATGAACCTGTTGGGCCTAGTCAAACTTGTGGGTCAACTAATAAACCCATAAAGGAGAAGTGGACTAGGGGAAAAATCAAGATCATTAAAGAAGGAAAACCTAGCTGCAGGAAGGTGGTTCCTAATAAATGCCCATGGGTGTTGCATGTATCCGAAGTCAAAGGCACAAAAACTTGGATGGTTAAAACATATGATGCTACCCACTTCTGCCTACAATCAAGAAACATCTTGTATGCCACATTAAAGTTCTTTGTTGAAGATATAGTAGCTCAGATTGAAAAAACCCAGAGATACATGTAAAAGCTTTTCAGGATCAACTACAAAAGACAAATGAGGTTTCTGTTTCTGCCATGAAGGCCTATAAGGCTAAGTCAAAGTCTTATAAGTAAATGAGATGTGATTACACTAAGCAATACACCATGTTGAGAGATTATGTGTTGGAGTTGCATGCTAAAAATCTAAACACAACTATGAGGATCCAGTGTGCTAAGGAAGAGTAAGATTCTTCAACAAGAAAGTTTGAAAGGATTTATGTTTGCTTGGGAGCTTGTAAGGAAGGATTTAGAGTTGGTATGAAAGAGATATTGGGGTTAGATGGAGCATTTATTAATGGACCCTTTCCTGGTCATCTGTTAACTGCTGTAGGGATTAACCCAAACAATGGTATCTATCCATTGGCTTATGGGGTTGTTGAAACAGAGAATCTCAACTCTTGGAGATGGTTTTTAACATGTCTTGGAGAGTATGTATACAGAAACTTCAACTTCACTTTTATCACTGACAGACAAAAGGTACAACTTTACATCTCACTTGTAAGTTTAGTGTATTTGATGCGTGTCGTGTGTCACGTTGTAGTATAGTTGTTATGCCTATTCAAGTTTTAAATTTATATTTAGCCGACTTATCCTAACACACACACTAATGAGCAGTGTACCCGGTCAATATGCAGATAGTGGTAAGCAGAGTGTCGATCATTAAGAGTGGAACGTAATATCTAGTTAACCTAATCAGTATTTTAATATCCTAAGTTAGTTTTACAATCTAATCTAACGCAAGGGGGGTTTAGTCTGAGAGACTAGCACAGTTGTAGATTAAACAATAAAAGTAAAACTAATGAGAACGAATCAGAGAATAGCAAACACGTACACGGATAGATAATAGATACAGCAAGAAGACCTGTCTTATGGTTAAGTAGCTTGTCACTTGTTTTATTGCTAGTTTTATATGATGAGTATCGTAATCTTATCTGTCTCGTTGGATCATAAATATAGGCGAGTAAACTCTTGATGATCACTTATGCCTATCCCACTTAGCTAGACACTAGTTAAGTAGGCGAGGAGGGGGTATGGCAGCCCAAGAAAAACTCAGCTAGACACAGAGGTTATCAATGCACATATACAAGTCACAAAAAAAAACATCATATAAACTTTAATTGATGGGAAAGCAATTTTAAGGGGAGCAGTATGGTGGCCACAAGCCCATCAATCCTGATGAATTAAAGCTTACTATTACAGATAAAACAAAACTACTTAATGAATTATACACATGCACAACCTTCTTACTGCTCTAAAATCTTCGTTTAGGGTGTGTCTTGTGTTGTTTCTTTGTCTGAATTCGTCTCCTTAGGGTTATGTTGCACACAAAATTCGTATGTAATGAGGGTCTATTTATAGTTTGTGTCTGAGGGTTCGATGCGGCGCATCAACTAAGTAGATGCGGCGCATTGAGGTAACTTCGCGTGAGGTCCAATATTATTATATTCTGGAATGTTCGTCACCGTCTTTAGATGCGGCGTATCTTGAATCTTTATGCGGCGTATGTCCTTTAGTATCTTGGATTGTATCTGGTGAAGTCTTGATAGTGATATGCCGTATGTCAATAATGTGATGCGGCGTATCTGGAGTAGAACAAGCTGGATCTTCTTCGTTGACAAAAGTTTCATATGCGGCGCATGATAAAATCACATGTGGCGCATTCTTCAAAGTCAGGCAATGGTCTTCGAATTCATCTAAGTATGATAGTACGGCACATCTGTCTAGAATGATGCGGCGTATCTCCTTGATTTCAGTAGACTTTTCCATCTTGATTAATTTGCTCCATAATTCGTCCAAAATCGTCAAGTTTCACCAATTGCTTGTTATTTCCTGAGAATCACTAAAGTAAACAATCAAGCACCGATTCTCATACATAATTAAGTAAAACAAGTCAATTAAAATAGGATAAATGATGCCAATATAATGTACTTATTTGATGTCATCAGTATTTCACTTGGAAATTATCTTATTTATTTTCATGTTAATAAACAGGGGGTTATACGGTTATACCTGCAATTGCAATATTGTTTCCATGCGCTGATCCTAGATATTGTCTAAAATATATACATGAGAACATGAAACTTAGCTGGAATGGAAAAGCATACAAAGACCCTCTTTGGAGAGATGCTACTGCTACAACTGTGCCACACTTTAAGTTAGAAATGGAGGACTAAAGGCTCTCAGCAAGACATGCTATGAATGGTTAGTGAAGATTCCTCCCTAACATTGGGTAAGATCTCATTTTTCAGGTACATACTTAAGAGAGCATACTTATTACTTGTTAGTAAATGAATGTTCAGTTAGTAACAAAATAAATTTTTCAATATCAAAACAAATCTAAATCGTTTAGTTGGTCAGTCGTGACGAATATTCTATCATAGGCTTGGCAGACATACACATCTCCTCCACTAAAGCTAAGGAGTAACATGTCTAAAGCGGTAAAAAGGGTTTTGAGGCTTAAGGGTTAAACCTAACTTTGCTCAAACATTTCCTGCATAAACTTAGTAGATCGCTAGCGCGAGTCCTTGACGCTTCAACTAACAGATGGTCACTAATGTGCTTCTTGGATCACTAGCGCGTTATTTGCATAACGGATGGTCACCAAGTTACAAACTAGATCGCTAGCGCGTTAGTCAATTAATCAAATACTCGGATGGTCACTACCTTATTCATACATTCTACATTCTTACTTAGCTATCATTCTATTCGGATGCTCGAAAGCTAACAACGAATAGGACGATACGGTTGGGTATGGATAATATTTGGGATAAAAATTGGTGTAATATAAAAATACAAAACAAATAGATTAAGTCCTAATGTGTGGTTAATCACTTCCCAACCATCCCATGAATAAGACTCATGTCATTGAATAACTCACGCTTTGACTCATGTAACTCACGCTTTAGTTAGACACGAATTATACTCAATAAAATCAAAATAATAGATACAGCAAGAAGACCTGTCTTATGGTTAAGTAGCTTGTCACTTGTTTTATTGCTAGTTTTATATGATGAGTATCGTAATCTTATCTGTCTCGTTGGATCATAAATATAGGCGAGTAAACTCTTAATGATCATTTATGCCTATCCCACTTAGCTAGACACTAGTTAAGTAGGCGAGGAGGGGGTATGGCAGCCCAAGTAAAACTCAGCTAGACACAGAGGTTATCAATGCACATATACAAGTCACAAAAAAAAACATCATATAAACTTTAATTGATGGGAAAGCAATTTTAAGGGGAGCAGTATGGTGGCCACAAGCCCATCAATCCTGATGAATTAAATCTTACTATTACAGATAAAACAAAACTACTTAATGAATTATACACATGCACGACCTTCTTACTGCTCTAAAATCTTCGTTTAGTGTGTGTCTTGTGTTGTTTCTTTGTCTGAATTTGTCTCCTTAGGGTTATGTTGCACACAAAATTCGTATGTAATGAGGGTCTATTTATAGTTTGTGTCTGAGGGTTCGATGCGGCGCATCAACTAAGTAGATGCGGCGCATTGAGGTAACTTCGCGTGAGGTCCAAGATTATTATATTCTGGAATGTTCGTCACCGTCTTTAGATGCGGCGTATCATGAATCTTTATGCGGCGTATGTCCTTTAGTATCTTGGATTGTATCTGGTGAAGTCTTGATAGTGATATGCCGTATGTCAATAATGTGATGCGGCGTATCTGGAGTAGAACAAGCTGGATCTTCTTCGTTGACAAAAGTTTCATATGCGGCGCACGATAAAATCACATGTGGCGCATTCTTCAAAGTCAGGCAATGGTCTTCGAATTCATCTAAGTATGATAGTACGGCACATCTGTCTAGAATGATGCGGGGTATCTCCTTGATTTCAGTAGACTTTTCCATCTTGATTAATTTGCTCCATAATTCGTCCAAAATCGCCAAGTTTCACCAATTGCTTGTTATTTCCTGAGAATCACTAAAGTAAACAATCAAGCACCGATTCTCATACATAATTAAGTAAAACAAGTCAATTAAAATAGGATAAATGATGTCAATATAATGTACTTATTTGATGTCATCAGTATTTCACTTGGAAATTATCTTATTTATTTTCATGTTAATAAACAGGGGGTTATACCTGCAATTGCAATATTGTTTCCACGCGCTGATCCTAGATATTGTCTAAAATATATACATGAGAACATGAAACTTAGCTGGAATGGAAAAGCATACAAAGACCTTCTTTGGAGAGATGCTACTGCTACAACTGTGCCACACTTTAAGTTAGAAATGGAGGACTAAAGGCTCTCAGCAAGACATGCTATGAATGGTTAGTGGAGATTCCTCCCTAACATTGGGTAAGATCTCATTTTTCAGGTACATACTTAAGAGAGCATATTTATTACTTGTTAGTAAATGAATGTTCAGTTAGTAACAAAATAAATTTTTCAATATCAAAACAAATCTAAATAGTTTAGTTGGTCAGTCGTGACGAATATTCTATCATAGGCTTGGCAGACATACACATCTCCTCCACTAAAGCTAAGGAGTAACATGTCTAAAGCGGTAAAAAGGGTTTTGAGGCTTAAGGGTTAAACCTAGCTTTGCTCAAACATTTCCTGCATAAACTTAGTAGATCGCTAGCGCGAGTCCTTGACGCTTCAACTAACAGATGGTCACTAATGTGCTTCTTGGATCACTAGCGCGTTATTTGCATAACGGATGGTCACCAAGTTACAAACTAGATTGCTAGCGCGTTAGTCAATTAATCAAATACTCGGATGGTCACTACCTTATTCATACATTCTACATTCTTACTTAGCTATCATTCTATTCGGATGCTCGAAAGCTAACAACGAATAGGACGATACGGTTGGGTATGGATAATATTTGGGATAAAAATTGGTGTAAAATAAAAATACAAAACAAATAGATTAAGTCCTAATGTGTGGTTAATCACTTCCCAACCATCCCATGAATAAGACTCATGTCATTGAATAACTCACGCTTTGACTCATGTAATTCACGCTTTAGTTAAACACGAATTATACTCAATAAAATATTAAACAAAGAACAAACGTTAGTTGGCGTTCCCATAACGGCCAACTCCCTTTCAATCTATAAATATATTACAACAACAACTAGTGGAGATATCTTCCACTTAATACAAAACTTTACAATAGTTGGTTAAACAAACTTCCAACTTTATTATTTCTTTTTCTTTTCTAATTTTTTCGATTTTTTTTTCAACTAGCATAAACGTGTAAAATTTCACAACTTTACTATCACGATTTTTCCGGATAATATTTTTTTACTTTTCAAAACTTCAGATATAAAAGTAATATATGTACTTTCACTCCAATTGCATTGTGCAATTTCCCGACTTAACCAAAGATAATGAATTACGCACACGAACACAGGTTACGCAAGGAAACACACTTTGCCTAAGCAACTAACCACGGACTTTAATCTACAGGGTAGGCTAAGGTGTAAAGGTGTAATGAAACATAAAACATGGGTGTAAGAAATGAAATGAATGGCTCTGAGGGTTTTTCTAGGGGTATCTTACTCTAAAAATGAGAGTAAACAAAAGAGTTTAAAAGGGGGTTAACTAACCATTGTGGTTAGTTAATAACACATAACATTTAAAGGCTATTTGGGTGTAATCCTAGAAATTTACCAATTTAGACAAGTCACTCCAATTATTTCAATAATACTCATTATGGTGGACTCAAATAGTATATAAGCCAAGTTATAAAGTTTGCAAGCCACCGGCACACTAAAATATTTGTGGAAAAAGTTCTCACAATTTTTGAAAATAAGGTTATGTGTGCGGTTATGTAATTTAGACTAAACAGAAACATGCTATTTTTTTTTTTAATTTTGACAAATTAAGCATAGACTGAGCATATTTTTGAAAAGTTTAGGACAAGTAACGTTCTAATTCTCCAACCCCCCACTTAAGTTAAACAACGTCCACGTTGTTTGTATTTAAAATTAAAAACGGGATATTAAAAAGAATTAGAATGGAAAAACTCCTTTAGATTTGCTCGGTATGATCCTCCATTATGCGTTTGCGAGCAATCCTATAAATATCACCATTCTAAAATTCCACACACGAGTTTAAGAAAATCAAACTCGTGCATAATTCATTAATAGTTAGAAAATAAAACCTAAAAAAAATAAAAATAAAAATTTCATCAAGTCAGTCGATACGCCACATCCATGGAAAGGGATGCGCCGTATCGAGTCTGGAATTAATACGAATCAGAAAATAAGATGCGTCGTATCCTTAACCAGGGATGCGCCGCATTAAATAAACTGATAGAATGTTTTAAAGTCTAAAAATAAAAATAAAAATGCAGAAAATAAAGATATGACCTGAGCAATTGATACGCCGCATCTATTGAATGAGATGCGCCGCATCGACTACAGGTCTGACAGAGTCGACAAAAAAAACAGTAAAGATAAATCCAGGTTGTATCCCGGTGAGGAATTTTCTTTATTCCAGAGTCTTCAAGTTAGACTCATCTTCAGCTCCTATTTTGTTCTCGTCACGTACCACCCTTCATCCTTAATGCGAAAGATGTCGTGATATACTTGTGTAACATTCTCTTCAGTACGAGTCAATTCGTTAAATTCAGTAATCTTAATGGCAGCATATTCCTCCAATGGACGAAAGGAATACTTAACAACCTCAAATTTTTTAGCGGTAAAGGTTGGAGGCTTTTGATATGGTATTCCGAGAAGTTGACATTTTCGTTTCTTGAAGGACTCTATGTTCTCATTTAACAAAGTTAGACTCTTGATTACAAATTAGATAGTCTTCAAGTCCGTTTGTGAATGATTCTAAAGGATTTTCTTGAACTTCTTCAATAGGATGGTAGCTATCCTCGCTGCTTGATTCATAATCATCTTGAAGTTGTTCCCATTCCTTCTGCAACCTCCATTGTAATCTTCGGTCAAGCTTTGTATAGTCATCAAATTTCCTATGAACCCATTCCAAAAATGTCATGTCTTTATGGTCACGGAGTTCTGTAAGTCTTTCAATTCTTCCTTTCTCTTGTAAGGCTTCACTTTTTCTTTCACTCTCTTCAACCAAGTCGTACCAACTATAATCTGCAAAGCTTACATCATTCCCAATCCGCGTCATACCAATCAAGTTACCACCATTACAAATTCCTTCATTCCTCCAGTCGCAACTTGGCCATTCACAATTTCCGTCCTTAAAACGAATAGGCTTACAACTATGTACCAATTCATCATAATACACTGGTTTATTAGAAACCCATGGAACTTGATCGTTCCATTCATATAACCAAGTGTTCTTGAATGCATCATAAGTTTTGAACCCTGGCAAGTCTCCAGTTAGGACATCTTTATCGATTTTTAATAAATAATTGAATTCATTAAATTCCTTGCATAGAGGTGTTTCATAATCGAACAGATTCGTTTCTATTATAAAAAATTCCGCCACCTCGTCTTCACCATCTTCATCGTCTTTTCCCATTCTCCAGTGAATCCAGAGTTTGTTTTTTATAGGTGAGCTCATTTTTCCAGGGTAATGATGCGCGTGGATTGCAACACGCACTACGTTTTACCTCTCGAGGGATCTCGAGAAGCTTGCAATCCCCACCAGGCAGTGTACCTGACCGATGTAGTATAGTGTAGTGGTAAGTACCGG
>LBNU01005274.1:29214-52327 GCA_014162995.1 Artemisia annua | reverse complement strand
GGGCAAATGTCTTTCTTCTTGGGGCTACAGATCTCTCAAAACCCTCACGGTATCTTCATCAATCAATCCAAGTATGCTAGTGAAATCCTTAAGAAATTTGGATTTGAATCATGTGACTCTGTTGATACCCCAATGGTTGAAAGAACAAAACTAGATGAGGATATTGAAGGGGCACCAGTCGACCAAACCAAATACCGAAGAATGATCGGATCATTGATGTATCTCACAGCTAGCAGACCAGATCTATTATTTGCTGTTTACATGTGTGCTCGTTATCAATCCAAACCCACTAAGAAGCACTTAGAAGCAGTCAAAAGAGTCTTCAGGTACCTTCAAGGAACGATTCACATGGGCCTTTGGTATCCTAAAGACACTGCAATGGCTCTCACTGCTTACTCTGATGCTGATCATGCGGGATGTCAAGATACTCGTCGAAGTACTTCGGGCGGTGCTCAATTTCTAGGAGATAAGCTTGTTAGCTGGTCATCAAAGAAGCAAATGAGTACATCGATCTCCTCTACAGAAGCTGAATACATTGCCATGTCATCTTGTTGTGCTCAAATCCTTTGGATGAGGTCTCAACTATCAGACTATGGGTTCGAATATAATAAATGTACTGTGATAACAAAAGCGCCATTGCTCTTTGCTGCAACAACGTCCAGCACTCAAGATCAAAGCACATTGATATTCGACATCATTTCATCAGAGAACAAGTGGAAAAGGGAATCGTGGAACTTTACTTTGTGAGGACGGAATTTCAGCTGGCTGATATCTTCACTAAGGCACTTCCTAAAGAACGGTTTCAATTCATTCTTCCGCGTCTTGGAATGAAGAGTATCACCCCTGAGTCACTCAAAAGTCTTCAGGAAGACAATGAGGAGTAATGGCTTCACTTCACATATCCTTGTACATATCCTATGTTAGAAAAGAAAAATACAAAAATATAAAACCAAGAAAAACCATAAAAATCTGAAAAATACAAAATACCAAAAATAGTTTGCCTAAATGATGGTTTGCTATTACTTCAGATAGCAACCCGGTTTTTCAAAAACTGTGGAAAATTCGTCACCATGTTTTTCACTATGTGCGGATAATCCGAAATGTTGTACGCTTCAGTGCAACCTTTCTAGTAAAAGAAGAGAAGTCTTCTTTTCCCAAAATCTCTTTCTTCTAAAATTCTTCAAAAGAGATTTTGTGGTGTACAAGGTGGCTATTGGACTTAAATTTTCTCAAATACATTACCGCTCACATTAATGGCTATTAAACGTTAAAATTAAAAACGGGTCATTAATTGAGGGGGAGCGTATTTGCTCAAAATTTCTGCTCCTTTGAAAGCTTTGTGCACCAGCAACAGTGAAATTCAAAAAGTGTCTCAAAATCAGTAAACGTTTAAAATTTTATCACATTTCTCTCCAAATTTTCTTCAAAAATCATTTAAATCAATTGGGATCACAAAATCTCAAAAGATTTGAAATTTTATGATCGGGGGAGAGAATGTGATTTAAATATGAAAACTGATTTAAATGTGATGTTTTTGGACTCAAAAGAAGATGTTTTGGACTAAAAAGATTCGCTCTCCCATATGTGCTAAAATTTTTGGAGTTTTTGAATGTTAATCAAAGCACATATTGAGGGGGAGCAAGTGATTAAATGGTGAATAAAGATCTCGAATGAAAGCTCACCCATATGTGCCAAAGTTTTAAAAACTTTCAAGATTGATTCAATCAATATGCACATATTGAGGGGGAGCAAGTGGCTTAGAGTCTTTCGCGTGTTTTTACATTAATAAGTAGAAACCGTGAATTGATTATGACTCAGAATTTGACTCATGAATTGACGAAACATGATAAGCCGTGAATCAAAAGGACTAGTCCTGGCCGGGTAATAATTTCAAGCTGGTCTATCCAGTGATGTAAACGTGTCTCGAAGAGGACTGGTCTAAGTAGAAAGTACCATTTCGAGGAACTTTTCTTAGATGTATGGTTTGACGGGTCTAACTTCCTTTTTAAGGAATGTTAACAACTTCAAGTTAGTTATTAGGGCTAGTTATCACCTAAAAGCTGATAATGGATCCCTTTAACTAAGCAACGTAAACGTGTCCCTAGGGTATATGTCTATTAAGAGCCGATCAATTCAAATAAGTGCAACTCACCCCGACATGTGCAAATTTCTTTCTTTACCTATGAGCACATGTTGAGGGGGAGCATTTGAAAAATGATAAAACTCTCAAAGTGTTAACAAAATGTGTTTCTTAATCATAAACACTTTGAGAGAATTTTCAATGATTTGGTTATATGGCGATTGTGGAAAGATACCAAAAGACCGACCACTTTAATTTAATGCATGGAGTTATAAGGATGGTAAGGTTAGGTATATGTTCCCATGATCCACCAGAACCGGAGGGATCTTCCCAGGGACAATCCAATAGATAGATTAGAAGTCCTTAGGAATGATTGAAAAAAAGAGAAAAGTGAGAAAGGGAAGAGTGCCGACTGAGACTGAGCTAGGACTGGAACAAACCCAACAAGGTTCTAGTAATGAAGTCTCGGTAAGCACTGAAGGGGTTGAAGAATTAAAAAGAAATGAAATGAGAAAGGGTGAAAAGAAATAGCCCTCCAATTATTCAACCTTAGGGCAGAAACCGGGTTCAATTCATATGCTACTGATTGTTACCAAGGTAACATCGGTATTGAAGATAAAGACGTCATGGACCCAGTGACGCACTGCACTAAACCTCCCAGCCACTCAAGTTCTCTTAAAAGAGCTTGTTTCATTCTCATGGGGAACCGGTGTAATCTATCGACTTGTCTCTTAGAGCTAGTTGATATTGAAACAGGAGACCCCTCCCTAGTCTCCGCATAGGATAACCAAAGTGCACTTATCGAGTCTAGAGCCAAGAGATGCATCAAAAGATCTCATAGGAACATTTGATACTTCTACACTGGTGGTTCAACATTAAGGACACCAGTTGTAATATTTTGAGTCCTACGCAGATCTTAGCAATCTGCCAAGAACACTTATGAGGGAATATACATAAGTATTTCCTAGTGATTGAGTGGAAACTCCTGCCAGGGTTAACATCAAACAGCCCTGACAGCAGGTCACTTCGGTAATCTCTTGTGGATTACGCTTAGTGTTTACAGTGGTGTCCCAAAAGGTCTACAGTCGTGGGGTGATCTTCAGCGACTCACCTAATCGTTGGTGTACTTCGGTATGTCAGTGAAAGCCCTTTCAGGGGCATCCGATTAGGAACGGCCTTGGTAAGGATTAGAGAAAGTCTTCACACTATGCTGTTGACGATCTCGAAGTCCGAACTTGTAAGTGCCGGTATGTTTATTACTAACCAAGTTTTATGCAGCTCAACATACCAAACTTACCATGTTCACCACCATCACTCAAGTTCCATGTGCTCATACCAACATCTAAAAGGAGTCGTCAGAACTGTTCAACCATGGAAATCTACTCAACAAAGATGTATGGGCATGTTGGAAAGGCGTATTCACATCAGAGACAAAGAAATTGACGATTGATGCCGATTGCTGAAAAGATGCAGATTCATCATCTCATGCTTACACCTCAACATCAAATTTAAAGATATCGTGATCAAGGAATGGGCTTCTACTATGCTTCCACAACTTTGATGCAGAAGATCATGATCAAGAAAAGTGTAAGCATGACAACACAAAGACTATCACAACATCACAAAGAGACACATTCACTCAATGATGACTTGAAGCTAAATATTTGGATGAAGAGCAAAGAGCAAAGTCAAAGATCATCATATACATCAAGGAAGTCATCTTGAGTCGATTATCAATGAAGAATCAACAACTACGAGCTACAAAAGAATCTACAAAGATCTCAATGCAAGAATTCAAGATTTATTTTCAGGGGTGACCTCCCTTAGGGGGAGATTGTTAGGAATACGATTTTTGTATAAGAAAGACTCGGTCACCTCAAATATGATTAAGCATTGTTTAGCTCGTAGTATTTATATTAGTTAGTAAAACGTAGATTAGAAGTAGTTAGTTCGCGGAAGAAGGACGGGTCTTTACCCACTGTATACCTGATCCGCAGCCCAAGTGGCAAAAACCCATGTACATATAAATACCCTCTCCATCCTTGGAGAGGGTAAGCCTTCTCATAATCTATTTTTTTTTGGTTTTCTCTCAAGGCTTCACCTCTTTCTCTCTCTAACTTTCTCTCTCTACATTTCTTTCTTTCTTTCTTTCTTCCATGTAAACGAACCATACCACTTGATCTATACGTGCTTGTAAGTTTATTAGTATCCTACAATGCATATTGATGAGATTTGACACTTTCTTTTTAAAGAAGTAAAACCTATGTTATGTTTAAAAAGAAATGTAAAGTCTAGTTATGCAAGACTTAAAACTAAAGTGATGTATTACTATAAGCTAAAGTTTGTACTTTGTCATTAACAAAACTTAGCAAAGATCGTAAAATATAAATAAAGTTTTTAGGCGATATTTGTATTAACAATCTCCCCCTTTTTGTTGATGATAAAACATAAACTTTATTTATAAGTAAGCCACTAGTTTTAGTGTTAAGTCTTATAAAGTTTGTATTAAAACTTGTTTTATGAAAATAATAAAAAGAGAAGTTAGAGATGAAAACAAGTTAAACTTCTCCCCCTTTTTGTCGAAACAAAAAGAAGAGTAGCGTAGCGGAACTTATGCACAGGCTCCTCCTTGGACAATACTCCCCCTAAATGGAGTGCCAAGTTAGGAGTCATGGATTTTGAACCTATAAAGAAAAGGTTAGTTGCCACACAAGACAAGTATAGAACAAGTCGTGAAGCGTAATGATGCAATTCTCATGCTCCCCCTTGAATATTACTCCCCTAAATCGGAGTATCAAGGAAGGGAAACATGAGTTATTATCCTACAAAAGAAAGTTAGTGTTGAAAACACGAGATGTACATGTTACCATAACAAGGTATAGTGCAATCACCAAACTTCAATGGTCAACAAACAAAGCATATCTCATAGTAGAATAAAATTCATTTCATGTAAAATTTGACTTTTTGAAAGTCAAAGACAAGAAATGATGTAAATAACATCCTACTTTAAAAAAATAAAGAGAAACTAGGAATATAAAATCCTACATCTATAAAAAGGAAACCATCATTTTCCTTAGTGAGAAACATTTTTCCAAAACAAGGGTAAGGTTGTTTGAAAATGAAAATGAGTGGTGTAGGATATGGCGGGTCTTATTTTGATTGTGGTGAATGTGAAATGCATTTGGTTTGTTGGTTTGAGCTTTTGGTGGAGACTCTAGGCTTGAGGTTGATGGGACAAGGACTTTAGACATTCCAAGATGTGGTTTAGGATAAACCACATTTCATTGGTTAGCTCACGAATGTCGTTTCGAGATCCCTCACTAATGTGAGCGGTTCTTTCACAATGTCCGCAACCATGGCGGGGAAAGTTTTGTGGAAGAGGGGTTTGATTTGTTGGTGGTGGATCATTTGAGCTTGAAGGAGCAAATGTGGAAGGTTGGGAGGTGTTTTTGCTTTCTTCACTAGATGAGTGTAATGCCTTATGGAATTCCATAACATGTTTGATTTGAGAGTCAACCATGCGTTTGAAGGCATGAAGATGGTTTAGATGAGTGTTTAGTTCATCATTGAGGTTTGGAGATTTATCCCATATGGATGCTTCTATTTTCTTATAAGAAGGAAATAGAGAGTCGAAGTGTTGGGAATGATCTTGTGGTGGTTGTTGTTGTGGAGGTTCTTGTGGTTGAATATAGTGGCGGAAGCTAGGATCTCCGGAAGGATTACCATGAAGGTTTTTGTAAATGGGGTGAAACACAAAAGATGGTAGGTGTGTATGACCTTGATCTTGTGGAAAAATTGAGGGTCTAGCATATCGGTAAGCCAAACGCTCTACCAATGATGGTTGATGGGGTTCATGTTCTAATTGCTCACTTGGTTGAGTTTCCATTTGAGCAATGGTGTCAAAGAATGACAATGATGGAGGATTAGATGATCTAGATGATAGATCTTCTAACATTTCCAAGTTTGGTGATGGTGGTGTTGGAGTTGTTTGGAGGAGTTCCATGAAAGTTAATTTTGGTGATTGAGGTGATCTAGGTGGAAGGTTGTCTAAAGTTTCCAATCGTGAATGTGGTGATGTTGGTGGTGTATGAAAAAGTTCCATTGGTGTAGGAATTGGGGATTGTGGTGATGGAGTTTTTGATGGTTGAGTTAGTTGCAATGTTAAATCATTTGATGGTGAAGAGGTGTGTGGGTTTGTATTGCCATGTTTGAGAGAGGATGTTGGAGTTTCAAGATTAAGCGAATCTTGAATAGTGATTGTGTTGGTGTTGCAAGGTCTTAAAGATGGTGTTTGTGTAGAAAGGTTGAGGTAATCTTGTATGGGTGATGTAATGTTAAGTGATGAGTCACTTGATGATGATGAGCTTGATTTGGTGGTTTTGTTGAAGCAACAAGGTTTTACACTAATCCTAGTGTGTTTTCTTGATGATTCGGATGAGGTGTTGGACTTAGTCATCTCAATTCTTTGGCTAGTTAGAGTTTTGAGATTGAGTGAAGTAATGGTTTTGGTGTGAGTTTTGGGTTGTTCAAAGGTGATCAAATTTATAGGAAAAACATGTCATGGAAGTAAGTGTTTGGATTTGATGTTCTACCATACAAAAATGGAGGTTTGTAATGATTTGGAAGATTACCAAGAACTTGTCAAATCATTGGAAGTCAATCCAATGGAGTTGGGTTGAGTGAAAGACTATCATAAGCACTCAATGCTATGTGTTCATGGGAAATGTTTTGGTTTGAAATGTTGTAATGGTTTGAAGGATCCTTTTTGAGGGTTCCTTGGGTTAGTTAATTTTTGAATGTGAATTTTGGCGGGAAATGGCTTCCTAATTGTTCTAATGGGTGAAAATGGTCCTAATGTGTTTGATGGAAAGTTAGGAAGGTAGTTTCTCACTAAAGAAAAGGATTTAGTGTTTTATGAATTGTGAAATTTTGAAAAGTAAAAATAATTTTCTGCAGTGCATCGGCGGAACCTTCGGGTTACACAGGAGGAACCCTTCTGAGGGTTCCTTGTGTTCCGTTGGGCCAAAACTGGTTCCCAGATTTTTACACTGGCGGAACCCATCTGAGGGTTCCGCCATTTCCGCCAGGCCTGAAAAAAGAGGCAGTCCATCGTTTTGACCCGCAAGACGATTTTTAAATTTTTCGAAAACTCTTAAAAACAAAAATATAATGTATAGCGGGTTAGGAAATACAAAAAATAGACATAAAAACACTCGTCTCATTGGACTTTGACCGGGGGCTAGCGAATATTTCTATACTTAGTAAGATTATCATAAGTATGAAAATTCAATAAGGACACATATCATCATTCATCACAAGTAATGAGACTCACACATAGTCAAACAAAAGTAATAGTGCATAAAAACAAATAACAAGATAGTTCAACATGAAACACATAGTTTAACGTCTACACCGTTCTAAAAACTAAATAGTGCCAAACGCTCCTTAAGCTTCATCTCATAAGCTATCCAACTTCTTCTTAATCTTTCCCATGTACCTTGTCATGCACTTCCACATTCCTTTTGTTTGCTTGAATTCTTCGGACTCATTCTTTAATGTGGGAAGTTGTTGAAGGTAATCAAGAGGTGCTAGCTTCAAATTTGGAAGATTTCCATCTTCGCTCATGTCGGATGATGATGATGATGGTGAAGGAGAGCGAGTGCGTTTCCCTTTAACTTTGAACACCCTTTTTTCACTTAGAGGGACGAATATGTGAGCTACGAAATTGTAGTCGAGGCTAATTCCCCTATTGTTTGGAGGAATGGGAGAGATGGCTCTAAAGAGACAAGTAAGGAGCATTCCATAAGGGAGAGCGGTTGTTCCAACTAATGGTATGTCGGCCATTCTTTTGGCTAGGTAGTAAGCTAAGTTAAAGGTTGACCAGTGGAAATGCTATAGAGCATGTAGCAAAGACATGTGTTGATATGATCTCTATTTCCTATGGAACTTATGACATTAGCTCTAAGAATTTCTTCCCACTTCTTGAATTGGGGCTTGAGTTCATTGAGTTCCATACCATATGGGTCCTTGTTGACCTCATTTCCGGTACGGGTTCTCCTAGTGGTTGTGGTCCTAATGAAGAGGTGCTCTCGAATTTCTTCCTTATTAGTAAGAGGGTCATGGTATGGATAAAAATGCTCGATAGAATCAAGGCTTGAAAGGGGCCACTTATCCGTGTAGAGACAAGTACCAATATTAGGGACGCCAAGCATTGTTGCAAAATCTCTCAATTGTATGAAATGTGGTGTTTGATTGGTTGTAAAGGTTAGTGATATCTCACCATCGTCATCTAAAGAGAGGGTTATGGTTGCGTAGAATTCTAAGATGAACCTAGGACATATTGGCTCATCGATATCAAGGAGACAATCAAAGTTGATTGCGGCGAAGTTTTGTCTAATGGATGTTCCTTCTAGAAAGGATGCATCAATAGTTCTACCTTCATGAACGTAACGTTTTTCTAAAGCCTTAAAGGTTTCTACTTGAACTTTATCAAGGCCTTTGGTCCTATGGTGTTTGGGTAGGTACTTAAGAGTATCTTTGTGATCGGAGAAAGTTGCGGGAGGCATGTTGATTTCTAGAAAACACAAGATTTAATGTTAGCGACTTTTACAACGTGGATGTTCTAATGTGTTCCTATATGCAAACAATGTGGAGACTTGGTTATCTTGACTCATTTTGATGCTCAAAACGTTTCATAATGCAAGTTTTGTTGTGAAACAAAAGATAACCAACACGCTCCTAGTTCAATGTGGCTTCGGTTGAATGTACCCGAAAATACATATTAGTTATGTATCCCCATTAGCATTCAATAGCCATTATGCAAGTGATGTTTCAATGACGTTTTTCATTTGTTTTAACAATGTGATGAAAGATTATGTTTTAGTTGTGGAAAGTGATTTTTGAAAGACAATGCACTTGATGTGTTTGGTAAATCATGATACCAACAAAAAGGATACAATTCCTAACTAGTGAAAAGTGAAATTGATTTGCAATCAATGTTTTTCATGAACCACCAAGTTTTATGCATAAACCCTAAGATTCTAGTTAATGTGTGTAATGAAAAAGTTAGAATTGAATTAAGAATGAAATTATGATAAAAACACTTACAAAGTAGATTGGATTGGAAGAGATTGGAGTGAGAGCCCTAATTTTCGTGTGATAAGTGTTTGTGAGGGGTTGAAGGCTGTTTGAAGGTTTTAAGAATGAGTTAAGGGTGTGTTTGGTTTTGAATTTGATTTAAAAACATCTGCAGGTTCGGCGGACCAGGCGGAACCAAAGGGAGGGTTCCGCCCGTTATGTCGCAAGGTTCCGCCGGTTCAGCAAAGGAAAAAATAAAAGTTATTTGTCATGATCTTTGTGGTTTTATTCTAATGTTCAAAACTAAGGATTTAGGTTTCATGAGTCTTAAACTAAGGTCTAAGAAGGTTGAATGATACTCATTCAAGAGGTTTTGTGAAAACGTCGACAATGTGGTTTATCGAAAGAAGCTTTCTTGGTTGAGAAGTTCCTCAATGAACATTTTTACCAAGTCGATGACGAAGAATCTCAATATGTCACCTAAGAGCATAATGGATTGGATGTCGTTTGAAGTTGATGCTTCCTTTGTCGAGGTAAGGGATGAAAAATGTTGAAAAGACGGATTCCTTTATTGAAGTGTGTTTGCTTGATCTCAAGAAGTTTGTTGACATGCTTTTTCCTCCAATGCCGATTAGAGAGCTTTAAGCTTCTTTGAGAATCATTTGGTAAGAAAGTATAAAAGTTCAAGTACAACTTGTGCCTTTTCTATTAACTTAATTACCGTTATAATTCTATTTGGTATACACTTATGGTTTCTATTCCCGTTCCTTTGGGATACCATAATCCTTGTGTAGTTCCTTCTAATGTATCCAAACAATCTTTTTCGAAAGCATTGTTTTAGAACCATTCTACTACGGACACATAGATAAATACCAAACACAATGTTGGACCTAATTGTTGTGAGAACAAGTAGTCTTCCAAACATTTCTCTATGTTTAGTTTTACCTACGGATTTACTAATCTCATTCCTGATAAGTCATCAACGACTTAACCATTGAGAACAAGAGAGTAATTAGGAATGTCTTTGAGTGATAATTTCTTGCTTTTGGAGCTTGCTTGTATTATCAAAAAGTCTTTCAATTGTTGACACTACATTCACTCAATCTATTTTTGAAAGATCTAATTTGTTAAACTCGTAGTTTTACTCTAATGTCCAAAAACTTGTTTTTATCAAATTTGTTTGATTTTACCAATGACTCATGATTCAAGTCATATGACCTATGTCAATATTGCTTGATTCAATGTTTGACTCGAGGTGAGAAGACGTTGTTTACATTTTGAACCTTTACCCTTAATGTTGTGACACTCTTTAGTATATGACTTTAGGATTTTAAACATCTATGTTTATTCTTTTTAATAGTTCATTTTCCTTGTCATTTTACTTAACTTTGCTTGTCTTACCATTGTTGGACTTTCGACTAAGTCATCACCTACCGAAGATGATATCTTAGAAGGAGGTGGTCTTTCGTTAAATGTTATATTCAACGACTCCTCGACCTTTTTTTAGGATTCCTTTCATAAAACATTGTGATCTTTACTGGTTTATGAAAAAGTCCAAGAGATACAACATCATAAGACTAAGTGTCAAGTTTGATGTGCAAATCCTAGATGTTTATAAATCATTTTCTCCCAAACACCCTAATGTAAGCTAATGTGGTTCATTTTACCTTGTGTGTCTTAAATGAAATTCCACTAAAAGAGTGGTTGAATTAAGACACATTAGAAATCATGAGGTATGGTGTTGAAGAATGTTATATGACAGACATTTGTTTTACGAATCTTTGCAAGCATCACAAAAGTGTTGAACATCTTATCACTTAGGAGATTCATAGTTAGCTCACTTGTAAACAAGTATTAAGTTAGACTCACTCAAGAGTTTCTCGTATCTATTTCTTAATAGTTAAAGAGCCAAAACA
The DNA here is from genome assembly GCA_014162995.1 of Artemisia annua. NCBI lineage: Eukaryota > Viridiplantae > Streptophyta > Magnoliopsida > Asterales > Asteraceae > Artemisia > Artemisia annua. Next base: position 41,254 of record LBNU01005274.1, on the reverse strand, counting down.
CCTTATATCTCCTACTAGTAGTAGTGTCGAAATACCTTGTCGCAAAGGATCTAATCCTCATTATTACTTAAAGCACATAAACATTATTAGGATACAAACTACTAATACTACTTACTACAACACTTAATGCAAACAATCAAGAAGCAACAAATGGCAAGATGAACTAATGCGTACCTTCTAAGCTCCATAGAGATGCTATTAAGAGAATAAACACAAGGCGTAACATCTTGGCTTGAAGGCAAGCTTGGGAACTCAATAACTCATAAATTCACGAAGATTAGACAAACATATAGAGGCATAAAACATGATGTTCTTAATCCTTTTATATTAGGTTTCTATTGAGATTTAAAATTTATTCTAAATCTCTCCTTCTAGGTTTAACAATTACTTTGCTTTGTTTGACATGTTGTGGTGCTTTTTGAGTTAAATACTTAGTACCGGTTTTATCTCTAAAAGACTTTGATTTCTTAACAAATCGTTCAAGACATTTTGAACTTTCTTACAAATTAGGCAGGTCATTTTTTCCTTTTTCTTTTTGTCTTTGGAATATCATTGTTTGTAATTTAGACATGTTTTGCATTCTAGATCAATTTCAACATTACTTTCAAGTCTAGACATTTATCCCTTTAACATGATTATCCTTTTCCAATATTGTTCACGAAGTAGATTCTTGAGGTTCATGTGTAAATGGTTTTTTAGGATCATGTTACATGAAAGTCTGACTCATTTTCTATGTTTAGAAAAAACCCGTAGGATAAATTGTGTCAAAGCAAAAGTGTTTGTTTCAAAATTGTAACCTTGCTTGTTGTTTTATCTTAGAGACTACACTAATCAGATGATTCCATTTCATCTAACATTCCGTGTCATTCATGTTCGCAGGCAGTTTCTTTGAACACACTTAATCATGTTCTTCACATTGTACCTTCATTGAAAACATGTTTAACCAAATAGTAGTAGCAGTTTCACCTTCTATTATGTGTCACTATTAGTTTTTCTAGAACTTCTAATTCATAAGTAAGGATCAAATTGGTTCATCGCTTTGACTTGACATATTTATTGATGATGGTTTAACAAATTTTTCTAAAATATCATTAGCCGTTGACAATAAAACATTTCATATTAAGCCCTTGGTAAAGCTTTATAAATCATTATCTTTGCAGCTTTAGTGTTTTATATAATCATTATCTAGCTTTAGTGTGTTTATGAAGTTTGAGATAATCATATTGATTTTCAAAAATCTGTTCGTGTGGTGTTTGAAATCACCAATCAGAAATAATATGCCAAAGACGCGCGTCTTGATCAATTGATCTCACATTAGTTTTCAAATTTATCTTTTCCATTCATAGAAAGTTTCTTTTTCAAATAGCGTGGTTTTGTGTACGTTGCCCCTTCTTTGAGATTTTCAAAATCCCATGGATCGCAAGTTTTAAATAGCAATATATTTTAAAGATCTTGATACGTAGCGTGCATTTTTTTTTTTTTTTTTTTTTTTTTTTTTTTTTTTTTTTTTTCTTGATGCATTGTGAAAAACTAGAAGTGGGGATGTGAATAGTTTTAAACCGCTTTTTAAGTTAACATACTTTTGAAACTTTCGTATAATCAAAGATATAATCTAGGCTGTGTTGTTTTTTACAAAAACGTCTTAACCGCCTCTGATCTTGCCAGTTCAAGACGGCGGTCAGACAGGAAGGTGTTTTGTTTTTTTTTCGGGGTGTCGAAAAAAAAGTAATCAGATGCGGTCGACTGTATGTCTTACCAAAAGTAAGAGTTGGAGATCAGTCTTACCGGCTCTACTCATTGCCAATTTTTGGTCCACCCCAAGTTTGAGACATAAAATTTGTATAAGAAAACATAAAATATGGGCAGTAGAACACAAAAACAAAGATCCAGTTTTTTTTTTTTTTTTTTTTTTTTTTTTTTTTTTTTTTTTCAAAGTATTGTTCACAAACTCTTTACAAATTTGAATGAACCCATCATCGATCATTGCCTAAAAAGAAATAAAAATATCACCTTAACCATGAACAAGAACCAAAACCTTACCTGAGACCTTCTAAAAAGGTCTTAGCCGAACCATCAAAGATAAAAGAGTATTTGGTCGTGGGTTACAAATACAAAGGGTGGATATTGTTTGTTTAAACTTCGGATTCGAGAAGCAAAAAAGAAAAGAAAAAAACACCACTAAAAAGGTTAATACAAAAGGGTGTTCTTGTGGTTTATGTTTCCTGTGAAAAATAAAATAAATAAAGAGGTTGGTGGCTCCTTGTTTAAGAGAGAGGCGTGTGTTCTATTAGGGCAACCAAAAACTTGTGTTATATATATTTAGGTTTAGTAGTTTTTTTAAGGTTGCATTATTTTTTATGTGGGCTAAGTAGTGAAAAGTTTAAGACAACTTTGGGCCAAATGTACTCAATGTATTTGGGTAGCTTGTTTTATCATTTGATATTAAAGTATTTGGAATTAATTTGTGTTGCAAATTATGTTTTAAGAGATAAGTTTGTAAGATAGCCTAATAAAACGTGTAGATAGTTTTAAAAAAGAATTTGTTTTTTGAAATGACTCAAATATCCGAATTATCGAAAAAATGAAACGTTTTGAAACTAAGAATTCAGAGTTTGTAAAGGAAATGATGGAAAAATGAAACGTTAAACTTATGCTCTATTCTAAGACAATTCGTGTAATAGTTTTTTACTATGTTAAATTTAGGATATGTATTAAGATAATTTATTTACTGGTTTATTATTGTGTTAGATTTATAATAAAATTGTTTTGTTTCATATTTACACAAGCTACTTATTCATCGTATTGTTATGGTTTAATATTTATTAGAAAAGACAATTAAAATCATTCAGACATTTATAGAAAAACAAACAACGTTATTTCAGTCAGATTCAGACTTTATAGCCACATCTTACCAGTAAGATGTGGTAGTTAGATTCAGACAAAAAACATCTTAATGAAACAAACACAACCTAACATATACTTTTCAAATAATTAAAGATATAAGCAAAGATACTATCAAAGATATAATCTAAAAGATAATAAGTAGCAAGCAAGACTAGAGAAAGAAACGATCAAACCACAACACGATTGTTTATCTTTGTTCGGCTACAAGGACTCTTTTTCCTTGCCCTACGTCCACGCCCCGAGTATCCAACTCGAGAGTTTAAAGCACTAGTCAACAAACTCTTTTCCCGGTGGAGAAACCTTTACAATCGTCGCTTACACGTTTATCCGGTACAAAGCTAAATACCGAGTTCTAGTTCGAGGTAGAACCAACCTAACGTCGCCTAATTCCTTTTTCCGACACTAAGCTAGATGTCGAGTTCTTTACCAAGGGTACAACCACTCCCGTTAGTTCTTTTACAAGGGTACAACAACTCCCGACACACTATGTATTTTAAGGCCTAAAATACTAACCGATCACTTCTACACAAGATACAAATCAAGTATAAACTACCAAAGTCTATACACAACAAAGCTAATCAAGCCTTGCAACTTTGAGTTGAAACTTGTAACTTCTTAGATCAATATGTGAACTCCTTTGCTACACAAGAGAACCACACAAGTTAGATCTTACTGAGTTAGATGAGAGAAAGTATGTGAAATAATACTCTAAGTGATGAGAGATTTCTTGCAAGTGCCTTGGTATTTATACCCAAGAAAGTCAGCACACTGGCGGAAACGGCGGCACCCTCAGAAGGGTTCCGCCCGTGTACCTCCAGGGTTCCGCCAGAGCTGACAGACCAAACTTGCAATAAATCTCTCCAAGACAAACTAGGTCACATCAACTTATTACATGCATCGACTCAATGTGGAATGCTTCCAAAAATGTGTAAGAACTATAGATGGTCAAACACATAAACTTTCCATAAATGCATATTGATGAGATGTGACACTTTCTTTTTAAAGAAGTAAAACCTATGTTATGTTTAAAAAGAAATGTAAAGTCTAGTTATACAAGACTTAAAACTATAGTGATGTATTACTATAAGCTAAAGTTTGTACTTTGTCATTAACAAAACTTAGCAAAAATCGTAAAATATAAATAACGTTTTTAGGCGATATTTGTATTAACACTATCTTTTAGTTGTTTTGTTTTGTTTTGTTTTTATTTCTATGTCTGGAATTACATCTAGTTGTGATTTTTCTTTGTTCGGTTTAATGCTTTGGTTCGTTGTTTCGTCTTTCATTATAGGATTGAATTGGATGAGGATGGTCTTTTGGCGATTCTTGGATGAAGATTTAACCATGTTTTCACATCGTCCATGCCGAGAAAATCAGGGGAGTACTAGTTTCTTTCTCTCTTTTATCATTACTTTTATGCTTTTGTAGGAACATTGGGGACAATGTTCAGTTTAAGTGTAGGAAGGGTAAATGGGATACCTTAGAAACTATAACTCCACTTGATATTTGTTTTGTTTTAAAATAAATGTGTAATAAAACTAAGAGAAATACTTGTTAGGGCAAATTTGGCACCAAATTTAAAATTTTTACAACATATAGGAGTGAAACTTTAGTCTTAGTGAGCGTCTCATGGATAGGAATTATATTACTAGCATAAAAACCCTACCACTCAAAAATTTCCACCCCAAAAATGTGAGGTTCGCCTTTAGATTATTAGGAAAAAGCATTCACTTTTGATGCTTATGAGTGTACCGGTAGTATATAGATTCTAGAATTTACGTTCGTGATGCATTCCGAGACCGCTAGTGAGACTACATTCGTGTACTTAGGATTTACTATATGATAAGAGGCATTAGGATAACCCTTGTTTTAAACCTTTATTATAATTACTTTGACTTATTGGTCAAGTAATTTTTCCACACCTTTGCGAAGTACTCAATTTTAGTACACGGATACCCCTAGTACACACCTCAGAGCCTATCTTTTTCGCGGTTCTCGTGATATTTCGGTGGATTCTGAAATATTAATGAAGAACATTGTTTACAATCCACCCTCAAATGTACACCTAAATCGCCTTAGCCTACATTGTATGTACTCATCTTTAGTGCATTATTATTACAACTTATATGTTTAAACCCTTGTTTAATTGTCTAATTGGTTACATGGTTGCTAAGTCGAGTCATATCTTGTAAATACTGTTTTGGGATGATTGAGACTCATGGGTAAATGTACTAGTCGTTACAAAGTGAAAGGGGAAATCATTACCCTTATATACGTTAACATTTTAAAGTACTTCAAATGTTTTAATTTTCTTAATTCGGGTCATTAGTTAGTTATGTGTAAAGTATGTAAATGTTCAAGTGTAGGAAGGATGCAAGATCCCTTTGATGTATTATTTTGGATGGTAGAATGTCACAACTCGCAATTTCAGGTCATTTTCCCAAGTATCGACATTTTTCTATTCACAGATTTCAATTCATCATTTCACATAAACTAGGTTTACGGATATTCATTTGACGAAACCGGGTAGGTTAAGTCACATTATCATAAGATATCATTCATCACACATTTCATAGACTAGGGTTAGTCTACAATTCATCACGACATCATTTGCATTCTATCCCACTCGTAGAATATATACAATTTCAAGTTACATATATTTATTTATCTTCAAATAAATATTAACATATGATTATAGTTTTTAATCAATACACCAAACAATTCCCACTATGGCACTAATATTTTATATATTAGTAATATTCCCACTAAAATTGTAAAAGTTAATTATTTTATATTTTAAGGTTTTATATTTTTAAACCTTCAATTATATTAACTTATAACAATATTTGTACCAACCAAGCACTACCTATCAAAACACCCAATATTTGCAAAATTATATTTTTATAATTTTTACAAGTTCATTTTGACACAATGGTTACATTAAAAATTTATTTCTAATTAACCCGGTACCCGATAACGCTAAAAATTACAAAACTATACACTAAACGGTACCCCGTAAAAATTACATTGCACAAAACAATGACCAAGCAACCACCCCTTCATAGGTGGCCGGCCCTTAGTGTCCTTGGGACACATGTTGGCCTCAAAATTTACCAACATAAACCTTGCACACCTAAGATTTTCACATAGTTGCATGGTGTAAAAATAAATTGATCAAAGAAAAAAAAAAATTCTTTCTCTTGTTCTTGCTTGTGGCTCGTTCAACACCAACAACCAAGAGGAGATCCAAATTTTCAAGAACAATCATTTTTACAAGAACTAGTAGTAATCTATTACAAGGTTTTGAAATAGAAACCTATAGATTTGTTAGGTTTTTCTAAAACAACTAATCACCACCACTTCAAGTAAGTTTACCAAATTCATTTTCATAATTTTATTAAATTTCATCAAGGTTCATGTATTTTTATTGTCTATGTACAAGCATGTAAAAATCTATACCACCAAACTCATGTTTTATATCATTTTTATCTATAAAATGAATTACTAGTGAACCTATGGAGAAATGATTGAAAAACAATGTTAGGGAACCCATGACACCCTAAGAAGGTGTATGGTAGATTAAGGGATGTTTTGTTGTTGTTGGTGATGGATTTGGACAAGAATAAACCATGAAAAACCATTTTAAACACTATATGTAAAGCTACTGTCCCTATTTTCAAAATTGGGTAAACTCAGTAGGTTTGGATCCCTTTTTGACCCAAGAACTAGAAAATACACTTTTAGATGAATCCATGGTCGAAAGAACGGATAAAAACGGACTTACAATGAAAAAGTTATGCCAAAAACAAGATATACTAACTATATATATTTTCTGAAAAATATGTTGCTGATGTACAAATTTCATTGACCAAAAACGAGCTTTAGACCTTGTCAAAACATACCAAACTGTTGAAAATATGTTAGTATACCTTTTTACCTTTTCGGGGATATAAAGAACTCGAGAAACGGACTTATAACGAATTAGTTATGAATTTTCAAAGATATATGTTTACTAAATATTTCCATCAGCACTAACACTTAGTATATTTTTCAGACAAACCAGAAAATCCACAAACACCCATGTTGGGAGCCATTTTCCCGTCAAATGACTCAGTTCTGGAGTTGGGACTCCAAGGAACAAAATGAGTAATCTACATTCATCCAAACATTCACAAAAACTGACCAGAAATGGCAGTTTTGGCATAAACACCATACTTTTCGACCATTTATCTTTAAATCTGGGCACATTGAGCAAAACTTCACTACCGAACATATTTAGGCTTGGTGCTAAGCTTTCCAGAAATACCAATTTTATTTCCTAACTCTCAATATTCACTGATTTACAACTAGTTTTTCGAGGCCATTTTTAACCGTATTTCAGAAATTACTAAGTAATATTTTATGACGAAAACTTGTATTTTCACATTTTATCACCAAATAACTATCGTACAACATTATTACACTATATGAACATGTAATATTCATTATGACTTTATATGATAATATAAATTATATTTTTGACAATATTACATATTTTGAATTTATACGAGTGGTATAGATTATAAGTGCAAATGCATACACGAATTCATTTCATAATCTAAATTAGATTACATGCATTCATTTTAGGTTGCGGCTAGGAGTTGCACCTCATCACTTCAGTTCATACACTACATTTTGTACCATCACTTGAGGTGAGTTCGTAGCCCCACTTTTCTCAAATACTTGTTTTTACTTTCACAATAATTCTAAACTTTTGCCTATTACTGTGAGTTCATTGCCCCACTTTTACATGTTTTGAATTTCTTTTGGGGAGAATACATGCTCGTTTTTACATGAATGCATTACTTGTTTTACTTGAACATACTACTTGCTTACTTAAACATCAATTGCCTTACTCAAATGTTTCTTTGTTTACTCAAATGCTTTATGTAGTACATTGCCTGAGTATGGCTTGATACTCGTACATTGCCTGGGTATGGCATGATACCCGTACATATCTGGCGACATTGTCAGAATTGATTATATAGCGACATTGCTACAAGGATTGCCAGATGACGACATTGTCTTGGCTACATTATCACATTTACCATTTTATAGCGACATTGCTACAATTATCTTTGACTTTTGGCTCAAATATATTACAATTGTTTACATAAAACAAATCATGTTTGGCGGTGGTTTGTAAACACACAGGTTGCAAGTCTTGTTATGGCCGAGACTTGGAACTGGGTGGATTTACAATGCCTTCGCTGGGAAATCTTCATCCTAATGCAATTCATTTTCATTAAACTCTATGAACTCACCAACCTCGTGTTGACGTTTTAGCATGTATTTTCAGGTATTAAGCAATGGCACGCTACTGGAGGTTTTGGCAGGGCATGGCATGGTCATAGAAGACTCTGATATACATATGGGACCGTTCAAAACTATATTTTAAGGGCTTAATTCCGCATTACTTTCAACAATGTAATTCAACATTTTTGTTAAACAAGTTTATTCTCAATGATTGAAATGGAAACCGTTCTTTGCACTTGTGTTGTGGTACCAATTGAGTTGCATCCCAAAAACATTACTTTCCGCTGTAAACCATTTTTGGAGGTGTGACAGATTGGTATCAGAGCCTTGGCTATAGAGAACCGTATAACACCCCCATTTTAGGATCGCAGCGGAAAGGGACATGGGGTGCTATACATGAGTCACATAGTACAAGTATAGTAAACAACTTTAAAACAAAGTCGTTTTTAAAATTCACATTCGATAATTTATCAAAGTTGAGGTCCCAAAAGTTTAACATAAGTTTAGAAATACATAAATTTAAAATTTTAAGACATTATCGAATGAAAATTTTATTAAACATGAGCCATCAAGTAGATATCTATTTCTTTGCGCCGCCCATCCAAGCTTAAGCCACTTACGGACCTGAGAAAATACATGCTAAAAAGTCAACATAAAGTTGAGTGAATTCATAGAGTTTAATAAGTAATGAGTTGAATACAAGATAATACAGTTTAGAATACGATGAGCTACGTTGTTATACGCTCATAATTAAGTTGACATGTAACAAATACAAGTCGGGAAATAAGATTTATAACATTGAGCTCATCAAACCGAACCTTAACATAGATATTGTGCCCCGAGAAGGTAAAAATTGCCATTTACCCCATTTCTCAATATTATATGTCCGTAACCCGAACAGGCTTGTTAAGCCAAATATGCATATTTATAATACTAGCGTTTACTACTCAAGTAAATAACGGTTCATGATAGGGAATTAATTGGCAAGAATACTCAATGTCAGATGTAAAACTAGCATGTATACCAAAAATTACTTTATATCTCCGGAAAGGTATTAACCTGTACTAACAACTTTTGTGGGTCCCACTAAGCTAAAAATTACACAACATCAGTAAAACTATCAATTTACCCAATATATTCAGTCCATCAGCTTTCAAAATTACAACAGTCCCACAAAAGTTGCGATAACTAGAGTTCTACAAGTCCAATTAATTCCCCGTTTGCGGATATGTTTAAGTTAAGATGTTACCTACATTTCATAAAACTGGGCCAAGTAGTGAAAATAAGCATATCACTGAGATTTTTACCATTTAAATCTGCAACTCAGAATCTAGCATGTTTCACGAAAATAAGTCTAATTTAATCATCGTAATGAGTTATTCGATGAAATACCCGTCAAAATGACCACAAGACATAGGGCTACAACTACATATTTTTAGTTTAGGTCCAATGTCTACTGATTAAATCAGTTTATTCCGTTTTTACCCCTGATTCAGATTCACAGTTTGCATGTTTAGTCCTTAAGTGTTTTTATTGTTTCCTAACCATGTATAAAGCCTAATTAAGCATAATAATTTATATAATGCTCAAATACATCAAGATATAATAAAGTTACAGAGGTGAAATGAAAATGGAAGTGATTTGTATCCTTACAAAATTTGAAGAACAAGAAGGAACAACAAGAACAAGACACTAAACGTATGTTAACCCATCAACTCTTGCACCTTTCTTTTTACCCAAGTCAACACAAACTTAGATCATCAAAACCATTTCAAAACCTTTAAAAACCTCAGCCTTTAAGCCCTTGAATAACCTTAGAAAAATCACCAACAAAACCCTTGAAGAGAAGTCTTGAAGAGGAAAAGAAACAAGAAGCAAACTTCCACCAAAGGATCTTCATCTTTCACAAATCTTGGACTAGGAAAATCAAAGAATGGTAGTGCTTTGGGGCTATGAGAGCCACGACCACAAGGAGAGAAAAACAAGAAATTTGATCAATTTGCATGTACAAATGATAAAAATGAGGTATACATGTGGTTAGTGGAAGACAAGGGTGGACATGTGGAAGTATAACATGAAAAGTTTAATATCACCAAGACATATGTCTTGTGAGTTGTTTAGGACCTGCCAAGTCAAGGGTGAGGGAGGTGAGTGGTAATTTTTGTAGTTTAATTTGGTTATAGTATGTGTTATGTAGTGTATTTTGCTCCCGGTAATTAAAAAGTAGGGTTTTAAGACGCGTAACGTAGTGACCGGGTAGTAATAAATTGTAAAACTTCCAAAAATATTAAAAATTGTTTTTATAATATATTTTAGTAATTTAGATGAGTGGTAAATTCGTTGGAGGGTTTAAACATTGTTAAAACCGAAACCGTGAGTTGAAAATGCGTTTGGTGCACCGGTTCTTGATAAAAGTGACGTAAATTATAAAAATGATACGACAAGAATAAACTCACTTGTAAATACGAAAATAGGTTAAAATGTATAAAATATGTAAAATTATCATAGTCTAAGATTGGTTCACGTTGTTAAAACCATAAAACGTAAATTTAAATCGTGTAAAACGTAAAAGGTGCAAGGTTTACGTAAAATTGAAAAAAATAAAAAATAAAAAGTCACTTTTAAAATAGGATTGTAAGGAAACAAAAATGCATAAAAAGTGTAGAATGGACGTAGTCTAGTCGCGGTTGAATGATTTAAACGTACACGGATAACTTCCGACGAAGTTAATTATTTAAAAAAAATAGAATAGTTAAATATTAAAATTTTAAAATTAGTGACATGAAATTTTACGAAATGTCACAAACCGGGTGTTTTTAAAACCTAGACTATAGCTACTTTCATGAAAACTTAACCTTATGATCGCCACGTGCGTGCCTGCCAAGATGTTGCCTCCTATGTGGTTTGTTGCTGACATATGTGATGAGATTGTATCTCATTATCAGATATATTATACTCATTCATTCTAATTGATTACCATAATTGTCTTCCATATCAGTATGCTTACATATCATACGCGTCTCACTGTTACGCCTTTTCCTTACGTAGTTTCAGCATTCGACCTCGAGTTCGGTCAACTGCCTTAGTCTTTCAGAACATCTTCCCATATGTGAAGGACATAGTATTAGTATAACTGAGCTGAGTATTTCAAAATTCATGGAACCTCGGTGGAATGTCGACTGGTCATCTACATTCGACCCGGGACAGTAGGATATGGGCTGACCACCTATATCCGACTCAGAGATGAATTTTGCAATACTGAGAATAGTTATAATAAAAAATTTTCTGGATTGAATTGTCTACCCAATTTCCAAATATTTCATTCATGTGTGCGTACTCAAACGTTGCATGAAAATTTACACCTTCATCACCTCGTGAATCGCCGTCTAGAAGCACGTCAACTAATTATAATTCAACCTCAAGCTTTCAAAGCCACATTAGGGCACCCACATCTTTTCACCAAGTCTACTCCAGAGATCAACACTAGCTGAATTCAGGGACTGAATTCCTTTTTGGGTGGGCGAATGTCACAACTCGCAATTTCAGGTCATTTTCCCAAGTCTCGACATTTTTCTATTCACAGATTTCAATTCATCATTTCACGTAAACTAGGTTTACGGATATTCATTTGACGAAACCGGGTAGGTTAAGTCACATTATCATAAGATATCATTCATCACACATTTCATAGACTAAGGTTAGTCTACAATTCATCACGACATCATTTGCATTCTATCCCACTCGTAGAATATATACAATTTCAAGTTACATATATTTATTTATCTTCAAATAAATATTAACATATGATTATAGTTTTTAATCAATACACCAAACAATTCCC